>CM061557.1:6546857-6564357 GCA_030864225.1 Capsicum baccatum var. pendulum
TCTTTTGATGGTTGTAATGTAGGCTAAGGGATGGGTAGGACTACTTTGGCTAGAAATAGTGACTATGTTCCTAAGCGCTTTAATACATCACATTGTATCATTGACACTTTTCTTTCAACCTTTCTTTCTTTTATTCTACCACCCTTGTTCTCCTCTTTTGTTTTTCAATTTTAATTATAACTCACTTTTCAGTTTTCCTTTCCTTTTTCTTTTCATAACATACCTCTTATGATAGCACTTTATTTTTCATAACACATTCAAGCACCAACGCATTCTAAAATCTCATAATCACCCAATTTCCTCTTATTTTGTCACATGACTTTTTCACTTTAAAGCACTTAGGAATTTGGATCAAATTACGGTCTTGAAAAAATGGATTAGGCTTACATACGAGGTTGTCAAAGAAAATAGGCTAAAGGCTCAAAAGGGTTTAACTAGGATGATGTCCATGGGTAGTTAAAACGAAGGTAAACATGTATAGGTTGCCAAAGAAATGCCTAAATCATCTCCTAAACTTACACTCTTTATTTTCACTTTGCATACATACCGGGCAAGTTCTAGCATCAGCCACAAACATAGAATATACTATTAATCTCACACACACATGGCACATGGTCGACTTGATTGGAAGTAGTATAGACTCTTGACCCAACAAGTGAAAGAATTAAACCACACAATATCACATAGTGAGTCACAATTAGAGCCTAAAATGTCTCAATAGTCATAATTGTAGCACATACTCTTGTTATAATCTTATGCTGCCTATTAGAATAATTTCATGCAAAGTTACGTAAAAAAAAATTTTAACTACTAAAAAAATGACTAACTAAAAAAAACTAGGACTCAAACAAACATAAATGCAAATGCGGATAGAGAAGTATAGCATGCGAATACCAGCACCCCACACTTAGATGGGACACACTGTCCTCAGTGGAAAATAAATAAGAAGAACCTAGTTAGTGGGACTCATCCTCTATGTCTGGGGTCATACCCCTTGCATCGGAATCATCATCAGAGTCGTCATTCTCATAAGTTCCTCATAAGTATCCCACTTAATTCCAAGAGTAAGTCGAGGTATTTGCAGCGAGGAGGGTTCTCCTTGCTCTTTTCGATTTCATTTCTTGCCCTTTTGGGAAGTGGTAGCCTTCTCCTTGCCTTGTCTCGCTTTGGGTGCCATTGTACCTGAGACTTAAATAGTGTTCATATTAGCATCATCTAAATGGGTACAATCTATAAAAAAGCAGTAGGGGTACCACCCCACACTTAGGTTGTTGGCACAAACTAGTGAAGTGAAAGTGGTCGATTACTTAGACTTCATTGACATACGTTTTAGGAGCTAAATTCCGACAAGACAATAAGAGATGTATCACTTATTTCAAACTTTGTAATACTTTCATGTTAGGTATAACAAGACTACTACATAGGGATTACATCATGGTATAGTTTCTATCAATAATCACAACCTCGTATGTCGGTAGGCAACTATAAGTCTTATTCCGATGAACGGGATATTCTAACATGCAAGTATTCAAGTGAAAAGATTATGCAATGTTCATGACTATATCAATTTCGCAAGTAGTATAACAATGCATCAAAATCAAATTCAAGTCGGAAGTAAGTGAAGATCATCCTTACGTATTCATTCATTGACTTAGTTGTATCACATTAATTCAAACACATTCACATCACCAATACTTCTTCAAGATTTATAAATTCATAATAGGCATAGTAACGTAGTACTTACGAAATATAAATGAAGAACAAAGTAGTACTTACTTGGTTGAACCCTTTGGATGATGTTCTTGTGATGAAAAAGAGCAAAAGGAAAATTTTTGATAGGATTTGGAGACTATAGGCGGTGCATAAGCTAGGTTTCCAATGTGTTTTTGGTTTAAGACTAAGTCTCATATTTATAGGAAAAGGTTGGGTTGAGTTTTGACCCATTTAAAATTGGATTAGGAGACCAAAAGTGACCATAGGCGGTGCCTAATGCTTTGCCTAGTTGAGCAGAATGCCATAGCATAGGCAATGCCTTTTGAAAAGCATTTAGTGAGCATAGGCGGCACCTTTTGCAAAGCCTTTGGTGAGCATAGGCGGCGCCTTTCACTTTGCATATGCGATTCAGAGACCAAATGCTTTAGCATAGGGGGCGCCTATGCTATGGCATACTTGAGCATGGGCGGCGCCTATGCTATGACACACTAGATTCCGAGACCTTGGGCTATAGTATAGGCTTTGACTTGTTCGTGGCCTAGTTTTACCTAGGCCTAGCCTTGATCGATGCCTATATTTTCATGAGCAATGCTCAATCCATAGCCTTTTGCATCTTTATGCACAACTTACCACCTTTACCATGCAATACGTCCAAATAAAAAATTGAAGCCGATTTTCTCGTTGTATGCCTCTTGCACCTACATTTGCTCAAAAACAACAAAAACTATTAGAACGATGGGTTGCCTCCCATCAAGCGCCTTCGTTTTGGTCGTGGCACGACTTTTATTTTTGGATTTTTATTTATTAAAATCAAAACACGTACTAAAACGAAATAAAGACAAAAAATGTAAAACGATAAATGATAAATGATGGGTTGCCTCCCATCTAGCGTCTTATTTATTGTCGCGGCACAACATAGTTACCTTGAGTACTTAGACTTCGTCGAGATAGATGGTGGATCATTTTATGAATGGATTCAGATGATAATGAGGCTTACTTGTAGGCATGCAATCTTCTTCAAGATGACTTACGTCTCCCCGGAGGGTCACCAATTATATCATCAATAGTCCAACCCACAACTCTCTTGTATCTCTTCGGAGCAGAGACGAGAGCCTCTACGTGCTGTTCACTTAACTCATCTGCCACACTTAGCGGAGGTATATTTCCACTTTCCAAGAACACATACCTTGGATAATCGGGGAGCTCTTTAGATTCTAGCATTGGTGGCTCTTCAAGGGAAGTCTTCGCTGTTGGTGACGGTTGATTCTTAAGTTCACGATCCAACTTCTTAGGAGTATGGTAATAGGACTCTATTTTTGTTAGATCACCCATAAGTTCTTCATAATCTTCATCGTCCTCATGCTCAACATTCAGTGGCGCAGCAGACAAAGGCTCAACAGTACGCTGTTTCTCTACAGATAATGCTTTCTTATCCTCATGAAGAATATCAGCTACAGAGAGCACATTCATATCACTGGGATGCTTCATTGCTTTGAATATATCAAAGCGGACCACTTTGTCATTCAACCGAAACAAAATCTCATTAGCTCTCATGTCAATAAGCACACTTCCAGTTGCAAGGAAAGGACATCCCAAGATTATGGGAACTTCAAAATCCACCTCACAATCCAGAATAACGAAGTCTGCAGGAAAGATGAATGAAGAAACCTTCACTAACACATCATTCAAGATACCCACAGGTCATTTTACCGACCTATCAGCCATCACGAGCCTCATATTGGTTGGTGTTAGATCACCTAACCCCAACTTCCTGTAGATGGATAGTGGCATCAAATTGATGCTAGCACCCAGGTCGCACAATGCCTTAGCGAAATTCATAGATCCAACCATGCAAGGAATAGTGAAAGAACCGGGGTCAGCTTTTTTCTGAACTAGCGATCTTGTAGCAATTGCGCTGCAGTGATGAACATTATCTTTCAACTCATAACTTGCTGCCCGCTTTTTTGTCAAAAGATCCTTCATAAATTTCGCATACCCATGCATTTGTTCAAGTTTCTCCACCAATGGAACATTAATGGTCAGCTATTGCAACATAGTCATGAATTTGCTGAACTTCGTGTCATCTGCCACCTTCTTCAATCTTTGAGGAAAAGGTGGTGGTGGGTATGGAATTGTTATCTCCACGGCTTTCTTCTCCTCTTGCTTCCGTTTTTCAGCTTTTTCAGGTTGCAATCCGTTGGTGTCTACGTCATGGCCGTCGTGGCCTTTTTCTGCGGATGCTTCTTCTGTCGCCTTATCATCAATTTCCACTACTTCGTCACCCACTTGCTTGCCTTTTGCTGAAGTTTCCAGCACCTTACTACTTCGGGTAGTGATAGCCATGCATGATCCTTCGTTCCTTGGATTTGGCATAGTGTCGCTGGGTAGTGTGCCGGCTTTTCTTTGATTAATTGCTGCTGAAAGTTGACTCAATTGATGCTCTAGTTGTCTTATTGCAATGGAATATGAGTCAACCAACTGATTCATTGAAGACAAATTGTTCTTCACCTCAGTTACACCCATATTGGTTGCCTCAACTCCTTTCAGCAGCCTGGCCATCATATCTTCCATAGACATCTTTTTTGAACCAGACGCCTCAGCCTCATGATTCCTAGGAAGAATATACAAATGACTCCTGTCTGAATTATTCTTCCAACTACCTTGATCGCGGTCCTTGTATCCAGATTCATCATAATAGTTCCAACCTTGGTTTCCTTGGGCATTGCCTCGGAAACCCCCGTGATTATTCAAGTAGTTGGCTTTTTCTTCAGAGTTGGATTCCTCTCTTCCTTTTGACGCAACAGCTTTGACTTTTTCGGTCTTCCCTGATAATAGATGTTTTGTAAGAAGATCCATTTGTGTTTTCATATGCACCATATCTTGATTGCATTCCTCTACTCTTCTCCTTTGTTGTGGAGTCATGCCAACAGATAAAGTGGGGATTGCTACCTCAGAATCCCTGGTATGCCAAGCTCTACTTTGCTTTGTCATCCGGTCTAGAATATTGCTTGCCTAAACAAAGGTGAGGTCCATAAATGATCCTCCAACTGCATTATCAACCACTGGCTTAGTCACCGAATTCAAAGCTCTGTATAATATCTCCATCAAGTGGAAATTGGTCATATAATGGTTTGGGCACCGCATTAGCTTTGTCTTGAACCTCTCCCATGTTTAGTGGAGAGCTTCAGTTGGAAGCTGTTGAAAATTGGTGATCTCATCTCTCAACTGTGCTCTTTTGGATGGCGGAAAGAATCTTTTTAGGAAAGCGTCTTTCAATTGCCTCCAATTAGTAATAGAATCAGGAGTCAGCGCATTCAACCATAGAGTTGCCTCCCCAGATAGAGACAATGGAAATAAGTGTAATCGAATTGCATTCTGACCAACACCAGGATTGTCAAATGACTTGCATGTAGAAATAAAGTTGATCAGATGCATATTCAGATCATCGCCTGCTAGTCCACCAAATAATCCCTTGAGTTGCAAAAGCTGAATCATGGTGCTAGTGATATTCAACTTTGCTCCAGGTGCTAAGGGTGGTAGAATAATGGCTCCTGTGGCACCAGCTTTATCCAAATCATCATCATCGTCATCAAAAGGAATCTGCACAGCTCGGCGATCAGGTCTCAATCGTGCTTGGCGATCTCTCCTATGCATGGGTCCTGCCATCTCAGCAGTATGCCGTGGGTTTAGTAGCTCTTCATCGCCCAGATCCTCATCGTCAGGATTTGTTGCTCACCTAGGGTTATCAATATTCTGTTGATACACTTGAGTATCCATCCTTTCAATTTCACGTTGTGCATCCATTGATGCACTGAACAAACCTGAATAAAACAAAAACAACAACTAAAAGTAAAAGTACGAGAATCTTTGACCAAAGGGTCTAGTAACTATCACAAACTTAATTGAAACTCGTATTCCCCGGCAACGGCGCCAATTTTTGATAATGCTCAATCTACAGCTCTCGTGGGAGTGTAAAGCGGTAGTTAGCAAATATAGAACCCAACCTGGGTTGGGTGTCGATCCCACAGGGAATAGCTTGGTCAACAAGTAATCAAGGATTACTAGACTTTTAGTGCAAGTCTCGTAAAAAGGGGGATTGTAATGTGTAACCAAATTATTAAAGTAAAAACTAAAAATAGCAAAGTAAAAAGAAAGAATGTTTCGTAAGTTGTAAACAATGAGAATTGAGGAGTTGGGGTTATGTCCACCTTCTGAGTTATACGTCTCTATTGGCTATGAGTGTGTAGAATTAAGACATGCATGTGCTTATAGAGAATTGTATTTGATGGTAAATCTAGGCGTCTTTCGACCTATTCGAGGATTATTTCACTTTAACTCTTTGGAGCTTAAAGCGTGTCTAACGGTACAAATTCTCCAAGAGGTTAATCCAGTTACGACACTAACTTTTTAATAGGGGATGGGACCCTACTACCTTGACATTATCTCTTTTCCAGACATATAACTTTTCTTTCGAACAAGTTAAATGTTATACTGGCTTTATTCTATGCGTCTGCAGCCACAATAATTTGCATTAAGATGAAGAGAATAATTAAATAAGCAGCATACGTGTCACAAACTCACAAACTCATAGCAATAGATAGTATCTCATACAACTTCCATATCCCCAACAGAGAAGTTTAGTTACCCATGAGTGCGAAGGAAATCACAGTGGGCATTGTTATTATACCACAATAAAGATTTCACGTGTAATATGGTGTGGTAGGCGTTAGGCGTCAATCCCTTGCAAAGTAACGTTTCTCTTGTTACGGAAATTAAGAATTACATGAATAGAAGAAGAAAAATAGAATTAATGGAAGAATTAGAAGAAGAGTTGTAGAATTGTAGAATAGAATGAATTAAAAATCTCTAGCAAGATAGGGTATTTATAATACCCATATCCTATTCCTACTAAACTAATGAAATACTTAACCAAATCCTACTAAGCTAATGAAATACTTAACCCAATTGTACTAGGTTAATGTCTCATTATCCCAATCCTAATAAGCTAATGAAATACTTAACCCAATTGTACTAGGTTAATGTATCATTATCCTAATCCTAATAAGTTACTGCTAGTCCTCAAAGTCTTCAGAAATGCTGTTTTAGCCCGGGACAGAATTTCCATGCACCACTTTTGGTCCTTGGCGTCCAAGACTCCCTTTTGTCCCTTCGTGAAGCTTTTTTTGGCATCAAGTTATCCATAAAATGCTGAATTCTGCATCATTTATACCTGAAACTTTGCTAATCATGTTCGTTAGCTCACTTACAGGAAAAAGGACTAAAAGTGCATGAAATATATAATTTGTTCTCAAAACATGGCACAAATATGGGCAAAATATAGTGATATAGGCACATAATATCACCTATCATCAGCGCGATGCGAGGGGGGCGATGCGATGAAAGAGTCTAGGCTGAGTTAAAGGAGGGGATATGCTGATAAGTCGGATGGTCAAGAGGATGAGCCATGTCTGTCAGGTTGTGCAGCCATGTCCCAAGAAGAGTTGAGGCCGTAGACTATAAACATTAGGCTTGATCATGATTAGGTCTTGCCATGGATGCAATTAAACATCAATTTGAGTGTCCACGAAGAAGGTTGGACTTGAGCTTTGCCGAGGTCATGTGAAGGGGTCCGTCTAAAGAAAGTCGGACTCAAGGTTGGAACGATAGCCTAGCCACCTAGTGGGCTGCGAAGAGTGGCAGGAGAGTCCCTAAAACCTAGCCATCCAATGGGTTGCGAGTAGTGGCAGGAGAGTCCCTACAGAAGAGAGCCATGCAGGATAAGTAGGCAGGGAAGCCTACGGGATGGGCAAGCAGAGCTTGTAGTTGAAGAGAGTGATATACAAGGCAAGAACTAGACTAGCACCAAGCGGACCATTGGGCCGCGACAACGTGAAGAAGGACCTGAGTGCAGGCTTCTTTGCAGGAAGATGGGCGCTAAAGTCAGGTGAAGGTAAAGCCATCAGGTGTATGAGCAGCACGCATAAACCAAACCATTTCATGGAGAGGTGTTGTGCCAAAGTACTATGGTAAGAAAAGTCGTCAAAGTGAGATTATCTAAAGCGTTGAAAATGAATTGGGTTCCAAGTTCGAGAATGGGTTCTTTCCAAGAGTAGAAGAGCAGGTTGGCGGCCGTAGATGGATGAACCAAGGGAGTTCTCGCCATAGGCAATAGTTATGAGGGTACCTCGAACATCGAAGGACTGCGATGTGAAAGAGATAGTTCTGAATGATGCATCTAATTCATAGAGTAGTGCGTAGATGCGGCACTTTGAGACAAGAAGTACTTGCCGAAGGGTACGTCCCAAGAGAGTGTGAAGTGCCTATGGGCGCGGAGCACATGAGATGCCAGAAGGTGCCATGGTGCAACATGGGTTTCCAAAGGCCATTATGAATGATGATTGGGACAAAGTTTGTAATTTAGGCTACCGCCAGTGACGTCGCCCGAAGGAAGGAAGATAAGGACCATAAGGGAATGGTTGGCAAAGATGCCACATCGAGGGATGCCTACCTAGTTATATTGTGCTTAAAAGGCAAAAGTCCAGGAGGGAAGAAAGTTGTCTACCAGAGGCAAAGGATCTAAGGGCTAAATATGCCAGGTATGGATGGGATAGTAGGATCGCCAGGGTGGAAACAGATTCCTGGATAAGATCAAGGCCGTGAGGAGCATGGCGCGGAGATGACTTAAGGTCACCGCAAAGTTAGTCACCAGAGGGTGCAGATGTGGAGACACCGTCCAAGAAGAAGTGCGGAGTGCACGCTTGGATAAAACTAGGGGGAGAAGGTCAAGGGGCCTAACTCCATTTTTAAGAAGGAGCTCGCAAGAGTTCCCACAGACAAGGATTTTGGGCTGTGATGTAAATCCCTATGGGTACAGACTTCGGGTTGTCATCGGTGTTGCATGTCATTGAGGATAATGACTAATTCAGGTGTGTGAGGGTTTGGTGCCCCAAAGTTTTGGGGCTTGTCACTCGCCAGGATGGTGCGTGCCAACTAGGCCGCAACCTTGTCAGCTATGCAGGCGGCATGTGCTGAGGGAATATGTTGAAGTTGAGGATGAGGAAAATGGGCGTGAAATGAGGCAACAAACATCTATATATGTTGCATGACATGTACTAAGAGTGCCAATGCGATTTGAAGAGGGCTTGGTGTGATCCCAAGGGGGCGGAGGCAGGGTAAGGATCATGGGCGGTGTTCGATGTCAGCGCCGTGCCATTTTGGGTTACAAGTGGAATCTGAGGATTCCGGTTTAGAGAAGTGCTATTGATGGTACCTTATGTATGCTTACCAAATTTGGGGTCATTTGGAGTCCGTTTGGATAGGGGCTTGACTTGGCCAAAGTATAGTGGCATTGTCGTAATTTGCTGATTGGTCCGAAGGCCATAGCTCGTTCCGTGAGTATGGGAATGGAGTGAAACTTGATGGAGGTGTGACGGAAGTCAAGAGAAAGGACTAGGAACAAACTAAACCCAATTTGGAGGTCGGATGAATGATCTAAGCCCCAGTATGATTCTTGGCCAAAATGATGTCTAGTGGGGGACATTGGGATTATTTATTTTAAGCATATATAAGGGGGGTATGAATGGTGACAGCCTACCAGCCTCCCCCGGGTGTGTCGACAGATGGCCACCCAAAGTGTGCTGCCTTGAGGGACAACCTCAAGTTCCTGCCTTGGCAAGTAAAAGGAATGCGCAAGGTACTCATAGGGCTCGGGAACCCTATGGGCAACGCAAGGTCGGGTGGACTTGCGTTGGGCGTCGGAAAAGGATAGAGCTTGGATATATGAACCGACAAGCCCCGCGGTCTATCTAAATGATGGAAGGATGCCTCAAATCCGATAGGGCAATCGAGATACTCTCCCCAAGAGACTCGTGAGCTAACTTGTGAGCTTGGTCAAGGTTCAGCCAAGCGAGCAAGGGTCTGTTGGCCTAGACGCGCAGTTGTGGGGCGACACTGTGCTACGGAAGTTGGATACAAGTTTCATGGTATATGTTTGGCTATTCCATAAGACATGAGAGGGCATATCTAAGAAAGACGCTTGAGACAAAGGTCAAGGATTGAGGGTTTCCCTACTCGGGAAAAGCATAAGCCAAGTACACATACATGAGGCGATGTCAAGCTTGAGGATAGGATTGTGCAGGCGATGGAAATGATCAGACAAAGGCAAGGGATGAGTATATCCGCATCCATCCCCAGGGGCACATATGGATGGGATCCAAGGATCAAAGGTGCACCAGAAGAGTTGCTTATACGTTGGCCATGTCGGCCGACATGTTGAAAGAGCGGCACCAAAGGGGGCAAGCCTCTGCGGCGAGCTTCCCACAGGCAAAGGATAATGCTAAAGACCTGGTAAATAAGGAAGGCTTGCCCATGGTTGGGGGAACCATGGGCGCCGCACGGGCAAAATTGTGTGCCGCTAACGCAGTAAAAAATGAGCCCGTGATAGTAGGCTTGCTTTGAGCACTCTAATTTCTTCAAAGTAACAGCGCCGGAGGCATGACCCAGCTAGTTAAGGCCAGGAACGCATCACCAACAGAAGGGACGAGATGACCGGTGCACACCATAGGCGGACCGGCCGGCCCATCCCAAGGTCCAACTACGAACTTTTTAACTGCAACAACTTAAGTATATGCTATTGGAGCTAGAATTACCGCGGCTACTGGCACCAGATTTCCCTCCAATGGATCCTCATTAAGGGATTTAGATTGTACTCATTACAATTACCATACTCATTGAGCCCGGTATTGTTATTTATTGTCACTACCTCCCCGTGTCAGGATTGGGTAATTTGCACGCCTGCGGCCTTCCTTAGATGTGGTAGCCATTTCTCAAGATCCCTCTCGAAAATCGAACCCTAATTCTCCATCACCCATCACCACTATGGTAGGCCACTATCCTACCATCGAAAGTTGATAGGGTAGAAATTTGAATGATGTGTCACCGACATGATGGCCGTGCAATCCGTCGAGCTATCATGAATCATCGTAGCAACGGGCAGAGCCCTCGTCGACCTTTTATCTAATAAATGTATCCCTTCCAGAAGTCGGGCTTTGTTGCATGTATTAGCTCTAGAATTACAACGGTTATCCAAGTAGTAGATACCATCGAACAAACTATAACTGATTTAATAAGTCATTCGCAGTTTCACAGTCTGAATTTGTTCATACTTACACATGCATGGCTTAATCTTTGAGAAAAACATATGACTACTGGAAGGATCAACCGGGTAGCATTCCTCATCGATGCCGGCGTCTTATGAACCCAGCCTGCTCGCGAGGGCCCGGACGGATTCAAGGCGAGCGCGACAATCATTTGCAAGGAGTGTCATACTGGGAAGATAGGAGCTGATGAAGGCCCCATGCCCACTGCGTCTACCACATCTGAGAATCCCGACCGCTGCTTGTGGACCACGACACCGCAAGACGAAGCAAGAAAGGTGTGGGACACGAGGGCAGCCTTTTGATTCGCCCCACGCACGAAATGCGAGCGGCGAAAGGCGACCGATAAAACTTGATAATGCCTGGGCATTAGGTATGCAGCATAGGAAACCGACTTCGCGCAAGCCTGTGTTGCGCTTGCCACATGACTGAGATGGAAGGCGGGTCAGGACATCACTGCTCTAGCAGGGATCCAACTTGACCGCACGTGCCAAACACAACTCATGGGCCATGCGTCCAAATGCTCCGTCGATGCGCGCCCGGCACCGGCACCAACGCCCAGCAATAGATGCCGTGCGCTGCTACCCGTGCGGACGTTGCAAGGCTGAAGAAAGTCCCGCTTAACATGATAGCCCTCCCTTGGGGGGAGCAGAGTAGATGAAGGAACACCGAGGCTCATACACGGGCGCAGCCCACGCCGACCGCCGGCGCTCGTCAGCAGATTGGGCTCGGCCGCATGCGTGCAGCGCCTGGAGCTTGCCCCGAGAGCAGCATCCTAGACTCGCCGCTCGTACGATAGCACCGCCTCGTCCGAATTCAAGCGCCAGCAGCCCCATCGCGGACGACGCCACCGATAACCGACACGAGCGTACAATGAAGAGCGGCCGACGTTGCTACACGGGCACGGATGGCTCGCATGGACTAGCCATGCATGCTGCCATGCGCCCATGCTGCACGCCGACATGGCCACTGAGCGCCTATGCAAACAAACAGACAATCGCCTTGAAGTGCCTTCAACACCTCTACCCCCCTTATATATTCTTAAAAAAAAACCCAAGTGACAGGAGTGGACATGATTTTGCCGAAGAATCATTCCAGACATATGCGGACTCGAACTGCACGTTTTGATGTGAGACGGAGCCTGTGCACTAACAAAAAGGTCGCGTAATTTGTAAATGATAATTTTCATTGAGAAAATATTTTTTTACAAATATCATTTATTAAAATTCAAAAAATATATCAAAATAAATCAAAAATAGAAAAAATATTTATAAAAATATGAAAAAATTAGGAAAATATTCTCGGCGCATGAATTAACCTTAAACCAACAATCGAGTGCATATTTGTACGTATCACGTAACGAGGTAAAATATTTAAATTTAAGGATATTAAATAAAAATTTAAAAAAAAATATAAAAATAACGTGGGGACATTAGGAAAATCGCCCAGAATGCAATGGATAAGTGACAACCCCAAAATATGCATATAAGAATGAAGTATCCTTGAACGAACAATTGAGTGCGTATTTGTACGAATGACGTAACGATATAAAATATTTAAATTTAGGGATATTAATAAAAATTTGAAAAAAATGCGACGGGACATTACGAAAACCAACACGACATATGAGGTAACATTGAAATATATTTAAAATGAAAAATTAGAGCAGATATGTACAAAAATGAGCATGGAAAGGTGAGTAGGATGGATGAACATCAGGAAAAATATTAGGATGATCGAACGTAGGTTTACGCTCTTTTCATTTTGTCACGGTGCGTTGTGCCTTGGTGCCATAGTGCCACGGTGCCACGGCGCTACGGTGCCTTGGATCCATGGCGCCATGCTGCCACGGCGCCACGGTGCCCGGCGGTGCTACGGTGCAACGGTGCCACGGTGCCTTGGTGCCATGATGCCACGGTGCCATGGTGCCATGGCACCATGGCAGTGCCTTGGTGCGACGATGCCACGGTGCGATGGTGCCACGGTACCATAGTGCCTTGGTGCCATAGTGTCACGGTGCCTTGGTGCCGCTATGCGTTGGTGCCATGGTGCCGCGGTGCCTTGGTGCCTGTGTGCCATATTTCCACGGTGCCATGGTGCCTTGGTGCCTGTGTGCCATGGCACCATGGTGCCTATGTGCCATGGTTCCACGGTGCCATGGTGCCACGGCACCTTCTTGCCATGGTCCGCCGCTGAGGACGCTTCTCGAGACTACAATTCGGACGACAGAGCCGCCCGACTCTAAGGCTGGCCTTTTCTCGATTTGCTCGCCATTACTAAGGGAATCCTTGTAAGTTTCTTTTCCTCCGCTTATTGATATGCTTAAACTCAGTGGGTAATCCTGCCTGACCTGGGGTCGCGGTCGGAGCGCCTGAGCGCGAAGGGGACCTAGAGTTCAGATGCGCGACGGGCCGTAGCCGCGATGGCATAGAGATTTGAATTGCAACCACCGGTTGCCGCGACGTCCATCGACGTGGACTTGCATTTAGGCCAGCCGCAAGCTAGAGGCACACAGGAGGCCATTATCCGCCCCGCGACGACATTGCGCTCCGTTATTAAGGTGCGATGCGAGGGGGCGACGTGATGCGTGACGCCCAGGTAGATGTGCCCTTGGCCTAATGGCTTCGGGATCAACTTGCGTTCAAAGACTCGATGGTTCACGGGATTCTGCAATTCACACCAAGTATCACATTTCGCTACGGTCTTCATCGATGCGAGAGACGAGATATCCATTGCCGAGAGTTATTTTCATTTACAGAAGAAGCACAGGTCCCCCCGACGCATGATACAGACAGGTCGCGAGGGGCAGGCTATCGATTCAAGTATTCCTTGGTGCTTTCTGCGCTGGGGTTCGTTGGTCGGCCACAGCGAGTGTCGGGGTGCGCACACCGAGGACGAGGGGAGGCGCTCGTGCGGAGTGCCAGAGCTTCCCTCCCCGTGCAGACTCCCTAGTTGTTAAATGCATTCGCGGGGTCGTGCCTTGGTTCCATGGCGGCACGGTGCCTTGGTGCCTGTGTGCCACGGTGCCTGTGTGCGACGGTGCCATGGTGCCATGGTGCTGCACCGGGTTGGTGCCATGGCGGCAACGTGCCTTTGTGCCTTGGTGCCATGGTTCCATAGCGCCATGGTGCCTTGGTTCCATCGTGCGACGGTGCCAGGCTGCCTTGGTGCCACGGTGCCTTGGTGTCCACGGTGCCATGGTGCCACGATGCCGCGATGCCATGGTGACTTGGTGCCACGGTGCCATGGTGCCGCGGTGCCTTGGCGCCATGGTGCCGCCGTGCCATGGTGCTACTATACATCTGTCGGCGTTCGTATTGGAGGAGTCTCCAGCATTGCACTCTACGGTCACGAAAACCTCTAATTGGGGTATCCCTCCACGCACCGATATTGTTCTTGGCGCTTCGCCGAGCACTTATGCCGCACTCCGAATCCCGGGAAATCTCCAGTTGCAATGCTATTTCGCGAAAGGCCAATTGATATCTTATGCTTAACCGTTTGGAATGGAACACACGCGACGCTTGAAAAACAAGAGGCTAACTCGGGTGAGGTGAGCTCGCAACACTTGGTGGGATTTTTCAAGGACGAATATACGAACCTCTTTTGGAGACGGGCGGCGGGATTGTTGGATTGGATGGGGTGGGACGCACCGGAGCGAAAAAGGGCTGAATCTCAGTGGATAGTGGCAGCAAGGCGACTCTTCCACTTACAATACCCCATCGCATATTTAAGTTGTCTGCAAAGGATTCTGCCTGCTGCTCGATGGAAATTGTACTTCAAGTCAGCCACCGAGACCCTTCCGCTGCGGCGGCTTTGCCAACGACACGTGCCCTCGGGGGCCGAGGCCCCTATTGTGGGTCGGAAAGCAGGCGGCGGGCGCATGCATCGCTTCTAGCCCGGATTCTGACTTAGAGGCGTTCAGTCATAATCCAGCACACGGTAGCTTCGTGCCACTTGGTTTTCAACCAAGCGCAATGACCATTTGTGTGAATCAACGGTTCCTCTCGTACTAGGTTGAATTACTATTGCGACACTATCATCAGTAGGGTAAAACTAACTTATCTCACGACGGTCTAAACCCAGCTCACATTCCCTATTAGTGGGTGAACAATCCAACACCTGGTGAATTCTGCTTCACAATGATAGGAAGAGCCGACATCAATGGATGAAAAGGCAACGTCGCTATGAACGCTTGGCTGCCACAAGCCAGTTATCCCTGTGGTAACTTTTCTGACACCTCTAGCTTCGAATTCCGAAGGTCTAAAGGATCGTTAGGCCACGCTTTCATGGTTCGTATTCGTAATAGAAATCAGAATCAAACGAGCTTTTACGCTTCTGTTCCACACGATATTTCTGTTCTCATTGAGCTCATCTTAGGACACCTGCGTTGTCTTTTAACAGATGTGCCGCCCCTGCCAAACTCCCCACCTGACAATGTCTTCCACCCGGATTGGCCCGCAGAGCGAGCCTTAGGTCCAAAAAGAGGGGCAGTGCCCCGCTTCTGATTCACGGAATAAGTAAAATAACATCAAAAGTAGTGGTATTTCACTTTCGCCTTTCGGCTCCCACTTATACTACACCTCTCAAGTCATTTAACAAAGTCATACTAGAGTCAAGCTCAACAGGGTCTTCTTTCCCCGCTGATTCTTCCAAGCCCGTTTCCTTGGTTGTGGTTTCGTTGGATAGTAGGCAGGAACAGTGGGAATCTCATTAATCCATTCATACGCGTCACTAATTAGATGATGAGGCATTTGGCTACCTTAAGAGAGTCATAGTTACTCCCACCGTTTACCCGCGCTTGGTTGAATTTCTTCACTTTGACATTCGGAGCACTGGGCAGAAATCACGTTGCGTGAGCATCCATTGGGACTATCGCAATGCTTTGTTTTAATTAAACAATTGGAATTCCCTTATCCGTACCAGTTCTGAGTTGGCTGTTCAACGCGCGGGGAAGGCCCCTAAAGGAACCGTTCCCAGTCCGTCCCCCGGCCGGTACGTGGTGACCCGCTCTCACTGTGGGAACAGCTCTAGCAGTCCACCGACAGCCGACGGGTTCGGTACTGGGACCTCCGTGCCCAGCCCTCAGAGCCAATCCTTTTTCCAAAGTTACGGATCCATTTTTCCGACTTCCCTTGCCTACATTCTTCCATCGACCAGAAGCTGTTCACCTTGGAGACATGATGCGGTTATGAGTAAGACCAGGCGTGGACAGTATTTAGCCTAGTTTTGAGAACAAATTATATATTTAATGCACTTTTAGTCCTTTTTCCTGTAAGTGAGCTAACGAACATGATTAGCAAAGTTTCAGGTATAAATGATGAGAATTCAGCATTTTATGGCTTACTTGACGCCAAAGAAAGCTCACGAAGGAAGGAAAGGAATCTTGGACGCCTAAAGGACCAAAAGTGATGCATGGAAAATCTATCCCTGGCTAAAACAACATTTCTGAAGACTTTGGGGACTAGCAGTAACTTAGTTGGATTTGGATAATGATACATTAACCTAGTACAATTGGGTTAAGTATTTCATTTGTTTATTTGGATTAAGAGAATGTTACATTAACCTAGTACAATTGGGTTAAGTATTTCATTAGCTTAGTAGGATTTGGTTAGATATTTCATTAGCTTAGTAGGATTAGGATATGGGTATTATAAATACCCTATCATGCTAGAGATTTTTATTCATTCACCATTCCACCATTCCACAATTCACCATTCTTCAATCCATCTACCATCTATCCATCCATCAAAACAATTACTCTTCTATTAATTCTATTTTTTCATTCATGTATTTAATTCTTAATTTCCGCAACAAGAGAAATGTTACTTTGCAAGAAATCACGCCTAACGCCTACCACAGTTGTGCTACACGAAATTCATCTTCATTGTTGTATATTAACAATATCAATTGTGATTACCTTCGCATTCATGGGTAACTAAACTTCTCTGTTGGGGTTATGTAAGCCTTATGAGATACTATCTATTGCTATGAGTTTGTGAGTTCGTGACACGTATGCTGCTTAAATCATTATTCTCTTCATCTTAATGCAAATTCTTGTGGCTGCAGACGCATAGAATAATGCCAGTATAACATTTAACTTGTTCGAAAGAAAAGTTATTTGTCTGGAAAAGAGATAATGTCAAGGTAGTAGGGTCCCATCCCCTATTGAAAAGTTAGTGTCGTAACTGGATTAACCTCTTGGAGAATTTGTACCGTTATACACGCTTTAAGATCGAAAGAGTTAAAGTGAAATAATCCTCGAATAGGTCGAAAGATGCCTGGATTTACCATCGAATACAATTCTCTATAAGCACATGCATGTCTGAATTCAACACACTCATAGCCAATAGAGACGTATAACTCAGAAGGTGGACATAACCCCAATGCCTCAATTCTCATTATTTAAAACTTACTAAACATTCTTTCTGTTTACTTTGCTATTTTCAGCTTTTCCTTTAATCCTTTGCTTACATTACTTGCACGACAAGACTCCCCCCTTTTTCGAGACTTGCACCAAAAGTTTAGTAATTTCGCTTACTTGTTGGCCAAACTATTCCCTGTGGGATCGACACCCAACCCAGGTTGGGTTCTATATTTGCTAACGACCGCTTTACACTCCCACGAGAGCTGTA
>CM061557.1:6566857-6574357 GCA_030864225.1 Capsicum baccatum var. pendulum
TGCACAAAACCAGCAAATTTATGGGGCATAGCAGCTGGACAAAATCAGCACTAGCAGCTGGACAAAATCAAAGCAATGTTGTCTTAGCTTTAGTTGTATCCCTTTAATAAGGGCATTATAAATACCTTGTAAAGCCCTCTTGGTCAGATCATCAGATCATCACATAAATCACATAGCATCACACAATATTGTCACTCTTGTTTTACTCAAGAAATACAATCAGAAAATTGGCTTTCGGGCCTCTCAAATGGAGTGTCTTTCTTTCCGATTTTCCTTAAGCGTGTGTGTGCGTGTTCAAAGGGGTCTTGGGGACGATTTTAGAGAGGGTTAGTACTGAAGTTTAGAACCTATATTGAGAGTGTTAAGCTGTCCGCACGTGGCTAAAAATAGTCCCGTGACAAGTGGTATCAAAGCTGCACTTTGAACATGGCATACGACGGCGACGAGGAGGTTCACGGTGGAGACAATTTGGGCAAAACCAAAACCCGAAAACGTGATAAGAGTAAGAACAAGGATGAGGCACAACTTCCAGTAAGTGAGACTGTCACTCACGTGGAAGATGGTGAAGGTTCAGCTTCCGGATCTCTCGATGAGAGGGTCGTTAGCACGGAGACTGGCATAGCTGTTTTGGGCCATCGCTTCAAAACTCTTGAGTCCAATGTTGGTACCCTTGAGGCTACTGCTCTTGAAGGGCTGGACCAAGTCAAGGCCGACTTGTCCGAGCAAAATGAAGAGCACAAAGAGGGGCTGACCAGCTTAGAACTCAAGCTTACGGAAGCGATATCGGCGCTACACGAGGAGTTTGCGTCAAAGCTGTCCGAGGTGATGTTGGGGCAGTCTGCTTTACAACAGGAAGTTGCTGATTTGAAGCAACAGCTGGAAGCATCCCGTGTTGGTGGAAGTCACGGTTTCGTGGCTTACCATGATGCTCGTATTGAGGCTCCTAAACCCATCGTGTTCAAGGGTGAAAGGAACGCTCAAGACGTAGAAAATTTTATATGGCAACTAGAGTCATATTTTGAGCACGTTAGGATTGTTGACGGGGCAGAAAGGATCCGGATTGCAACCATGTACTTTAGTGACGTCGCAATGTTGTGGTGGCGTAGGAAGAAAGTAGACATGTAGAGGGTTCTTTGCACCATATCTGATTGGGATCAATTTAAGGATGAGTTGAAGGAGCAATTTTATCCTCAAAACGTTGTAGATGAAGCACGACGAAAGTTGAGGGATCTTAAGCAAACTTCTTCCATTCATAATTACGTGAGGGAGTTTACGAAGCTCTCACTTCTTGTGACGAGTTTCAGCAGTGAAGAATTGCTCTTCTTCTTTGTTGATGGCCTCCAAAATTGGTCCAAACAAGAGTTGAGGAGGTGCAACGTCAAGACCGTGGATGAGGCCATTAAAGTGGCGGAATCCTTGGCCGATTTTCATGCCGATTATGCCAAGGCAAAGGATAATCGGAACATGCAAGTTGATGACAAAGGAGATAGTTGGGAAAAGAGCAAAGATAATTTTATTCCCAACAAAAATCGTGAGTTCAAAGGTGAATGTAACCTGCAACCGTCATTCCGCAAGAACTACGAGGAGAAGAAGAAAGGTGTAGCTAACCGTGATAGCGGCTGCTACCTTTGTGGGGATACATCTCACTTTGAGAGATCTTGTCCTTCGTTGAGTAAGCTGGGAGCTATTATTGCAGCAACACGGAAAGATCAAGCTAGTGCGCAAGCCGGAACTTCCGGGGAGCAAGAAGCACAAGCTGCCACTTCGTCGAAAGGAAAGGGACATGCTGTTAGTTTGTGCAATCATATGGATTTGTTCAACCACATGACGCTTGATTCTCTTGCCACAAAGAAGCGTAGCCTTAGAGCTCGAGAGTCATTATTTGTTAATGGACAAGTGAATGGCCGAGCAGTCCGCATTATGGTGGACACCAGAGCAACACACAACTTTATTACAGAGGAAAAGGCTAAATAACTTGGCCTTGCTTTCGTGACCAGCGACTCCATGTTGAAGACCGTTAATTGTCTCCCTACAAATGTCAATGGCCTCGCTCCTCAGGTGATTCTCACCTTGGGAGGATGGAAGGGAGAGATAGATTTTTCGATCGTTCCGATGGACGTCTTTGATATAGTATTGGGACTGGATTTTTGGTATGAGATTAACGCGTTTATTTCGACACGTCTCAACCAGATAAACATTTGTGATAAAGGTGGTTCTTGCATTGTTCCACTTGTTCATGTCACTCAAAGAGGCACACGTTTGTCGGTGATGTAGCTTATTAAAGGTTTCAAGAAAGGAGAGCCGACATTTCTTGCGACGTTGAGGGAGATAGTTGGCTCCCAAGAAGCTGAATTGGCGCCCTTATGTGTCCAACATGTTCATGAAGAGAAAAAGGACGTAGTTTCGGAGGAGCTACCCAAACGGTTACCTTCGCGAAGGGAATTTGATCGCGAAATTGAGCTGGTTCCCAAGCCAAAGGTACAATTCTTGGGCCATACAATCAGCCAAGGGCAGATTCAAAGGGGTAGCAACAAAGTTGATATGGCAAGGTCGTATCTTGATAAAATAGCCTGCAAAGTGAAGAAATTCACTGATCAAAGTCGGCGTTCAGTCAACTACCTAATTGGAGACAAAGTGATAGTCAAGCTTAATCCGAGGCAATCCAAGTCATTGAGGAACGTGAATCAATGTTTGATCCAAAGGTACGAGGGGACATTCGAGATTGTTGCCAAGGTTGGCAAAATTTTATATAAGCTGGACATGCCATCACATTTAAAGATTTATCCCGTCTTCCACGCAAGCAAATTAAAATCGTATTTTGAAGACAAGGAAGACGTGGAGTGGGGCACGTCTAGTCGGGCCTAAATCTTCATGACGTCCGATGCCACGGACAAGCAAATTGAAGAAATAATTGATCATCAATTGATTCGAGAGAAAGGTTGGGGCAATTCAAGTGCCCAATTCTTAGTCTATTGGAAAGGGCAATCACCCGAGGAGGCATCGTGGGAAAAATATGAGGATTTGTGGCCGTTCAAAGAGAAGGTCCACAAATATTTGCAGCTATGTGGTGCCGCGGTCGTCTCCAAATAAGGTGGGGGAGAGTGTAACGCCCCGCGTCACTACCCATTAAATTCATCCCATTTTTGGCACAATTCCGAGCGTTTCGGGTATGTTTCGGGGTCCAACGGGGCTGCCACATCGTCTATCGACCAGTCCAACGTGGGGGCATATTTGGGAGGTAAAAATACATGTGCGACACAGAAATTCATGGGGCCTAGAAGCAGCTGGACAGACTGCACAAATCCAGCAAATTTATGGGGCATAGCAGCTGGACAAAATCAGCACTAGCAGCTAGACAAAATCAGCAAAGTATATAATATTCCTTTCCACTTTAATCATGGATGGTAGGGCCAAATAAAGCAACGTTGTCTTAGCTTTAGTTGTATCCCTTGAATAAGGGCATTATAAATACCTTGTAAATCCCTCTTGCGCAGATCATCAGATCATCACATAGATCACATAGCATCACACAATATTTTCATTCTTGTTTTACTCAATAAATGCAATCAGAAAATTGGCTTTCGAGCCTCCCAAATCGAGTGTCTTTCTTTCCGATTTTCCTTAAGCGTGTGTGTGCGTGTTCAAAGGGATCTTGGGGACAATTTTAGAGAGGGTTAGGACTGAAGTTTAGCATCTATATTGAGAGTGTTAAGCTGTCTGTACATGGCTAATAATAGGCCCGTGACAGTAGGCTTACTTTGAGCACTCTAATTTCTTCAAAGTAACAGCGCCGGAGGCACGACCCGGCAAGTTAAGGCCAGGAGCGCATCGCCGACAAAGGGGACGAGATGACCGGTGCACACCATAGGCGGACCGGCTGGCCCATCCCAAGGTCCAACTACGAGCTTTTTAACTGCAACAACTTCAATATAAACTATTGGAGCTGGAATTACCGCGGCTGCTGGCACCAGACTTTCCCTCCAATGGATCCTCGTTAAGGGATTTAGATTGTACTCATTCCAATTACCAGACTCATTGATCCTGATATTGTTATTTATTGTCCCTACCTCCCCGTGTCAGGATTGGGTAATTTGCGCGCCTGCTGCCTTCCTTGAATGTGGTAGCCGTTTCTCAGGCTCCCTCTCCGGAATCGAACCCTAATTCTCCGTCACCCGTCACCACCATGGTAGGCCACTATCCTACCATCGAAAGTTGATAAGGCAGAAATTTGAATGATGCGTCGACGGCACGATGGCCGTGCGATCCATCGAGTTATCATGAATCATAGCAGCAACGGGCAAAGCCCGCATCAACCTTTTATCTAATAAATGCATCCCTTCCAGAAGTCGGGGTTTGTTGCACGTATTAGCTCTTGAATTACTATGGTTATTCGAGTAGTAGATAGCGTCAAACAAATTATAATTAATTTAATGAGCCATTCGCAGTTTCACAGGCTGAATTTGTTCATACTTACACATGCATAGCTTAATCTTTGAGACAAGCATATGACTACTGGCAGGATCAACCAGGTAGCATTCCTCATCAATGCCGGCGTCGCATGAGCCCAGCCTGCCCATGGGGGCGCAGACGGATTCAAGGGGAGTGCGACCGTCATTTGCAAAGAGCATCGTACGGGGCAGATAGGAGCTGATGAAGGCCCCATGCCCACTGCGTCTACCATATTCGAGAATCCAGACCACCACTCGCAGACCACGACATCGCACGATGAAGCGAGGGAGGCGTGGGATGCGAGGGCGGCCATTCGATTTGCCCCACGCATGAAGTGCGAGGGGCGAAGGGCCATCGATAAAACTTGATAATGCCTGGGCATTAGGTATGCAACACAGGAAACCAACTTCGAGCAAGCCTACATTGCGCTTGCCCCGCGACTGAGATGGCAGACGGGTCAGGACTTCACTGCTCGAGCAGGGATCCAACCTGACCACACATGCCGAACACAACTCATGCGCCGTGCATCCAAATGCTCCGTCGATGCGCGCCCAACACCGGCCCCAACACCCAGAAATAGATGTCATACGCTGCTTCCCATGCGAACGTTACAAGGCTGAAGCAAGTCCCGCTTGACACGATAGCCTGCCCATAGGAGGAGCAGAGGAGATGAAGGCACGACGAGGCTTATGCATGGGCGCCACCCACGATGGCTGCCGACGCTCGTCAGCGGATTGGGCTCGGCCGCATGCGTGCAGCACCTGGAGCTTGCCCTGAGAGCATGCATCCAGGACACGGGCACGGACGGCTCGTACGAACAAGCCATGCATGCTGCCATGCGCCCACGCTACACGCCGACATGGCCACAACGGCCTATGCCAACTACCGACAGTCGCCTTGAAGTGCCTTCTATATCTCTACCCCCCTTATATATCCCTAAAAGAAAACCCAAGTGATAGGAGTAGACATGATTTTGCCAGAGAATCATACTAGGCATATGCGGGCCCGAACTGTACGTTATGATGTGAGGCGGAGCCTGTGCACTCACGAAAAGGTCGCGTAATTTGTAAATAATAATTTTCATTGAGAAAATATTTTTTTACAAATATCATTTATTAAAATTCAATAAATATGTAAAAATAAATCAAAAATAGAAAAAATATTTATAAAAATATGAAAAAATTAGGAAAATATTCTCGGCGCATGAACTAACCTTAAACCAACAACAGAGTGCATATTTGTACATATAAAGTAATGATATAAAATATTTAAATTTAAGGATATTAAATAAAAATTTTTAAAAAATATAAAAATAACATGGGGACATTAGAAAAATCGTCCAGAATGCAACGGATAAGTGACAACCCCAAAATATGCATATTAGAATGAAGTAGCCTTAAACCAACAATTGAGTGCGTATTTTTACGAATGATGTAACGATATTAAATATTTAAATTTAAGGATATTAAATAAAAATTTGAAAAAAATGCGATGGGACATTACGAAAATCGACACGGCATATGAGGTAACATTGAAATATATTTTAAATAAAACATTAAAGAGGATATGTAGAAAAATGAGCATGCAACGGTGAGTAGGATGGATGAATGTCAGGAAAAATATTAGGATGATCGAACGTAGGTTTACACTCTTTTGATTTTCTCACGGTGCATTATGCCTTGCTGCCATGGTGCCTTGGTGACTTGGTGGGTTGGTGCCGTGGTGCCATGGTGCCACGGTGCCATGGTGCCTTGGTGCCTGTGTGCCATGGTACCATGGTGCCTGTGTGCCATGGTACCATGGTGCCTGTGTGCCATGGTACCATGGTGCCTGTGTGCCATGGTGCCACAGTGCCATGGTGCCGCGGTGACTTGGTGCCTGTGTGCCATGGTGCCACGGTGCCTTAGTGCCTATGTGCCATGGTGCCACGGTGCCATGGTGCCTGTGTGCCATGGTGCCACGGTGCCATGGTGCCGCGGTGCTAGTGTGCCATGGTGCCACGGTGCCTTGGTGCCTGTGTGCCGCGGTGCCACGGTGCCATGGTGCCGCGGTGCCTTGGTGTCTGTGTGCCATGGTGCCGCAGTGCCTTGGTGCCTGTGTGCCATATTGCCACGGTGCTTGTGTGCTATGGTGCCACGGTGCCAGCACCATAGCGCCTTGGTGCCACGGTACTGTGGTTCCATGGTGCAGCGGTGCCATGGTGCAACGCCACGTTGGTGCCACGGTGCCATGGCGCCACGGTGCCTTGGTGTCTTGGTGCCTTGGTGCCTTGGTTTCGTGGTGCCATGGTGTAACGGTGCCTTTGTGCCGTGATGCGTTGGTGCCTTGGTGCCGGTGTGCCTTGGTGCCTATGTGCCATGGTGCCACGGTGCCAGGGTGCCTGTGTGCCATGGTGCCACATTGCCTTGGTGCCATGGTGCCATGGTGCCTTGGTTCCTTGGTGCCATGGTGCCATGGTTCCTTGGTGCCGTGGTGCCACGGTGCCATGGTGCCACGGTGCCTGTGTGCCACGGTGCTTGTGTGCGACGGTGCAATGGTGCCAACGTGCCTTGTTGCCTTGGTGCCATGGTGCCATGGCGCCACGGTGCCTTCGTTCCATGGTGCGATGGAGCCAGACTGCCTTGGTGCAACGGTGCCTTGGTGTCCACGGTGCCATGGTGCCCCGATGCCCCGATGCCATGGTGCCTTGGTGCCGTGGTGCCTTGGTGCCATGGTGCCGCGGTGCCATAGTGCCACGGTGCCATGGCGCCGCACCGCCTTGGTGCCATGATGCCAAGGTGCCTTAGTGCCATGGCGCCAAGGTGCCTTGGTGCCTTGGTGCCACGGTGCACGGATATCCAACTTTACAAAGACACCACCATGGTAGGCCACTATACGTCTGTCGGCGTTCGTATTGTAGGCGTCTCCAATATTGCACTCGACGGTCACGAAAACCTCTAATTGCGGCATGCCTTCACACACCGACGTTGTTCTCGGTGCTTCGCCGAGCACTTATGGCGCATTCCAAATCACGGAAAACCTCCAGTTGCGATGCCATTTCACGAAAAGCCA
>CM061557.1:6579357-6581857 GCA_030864225.1 Capsicum baccatum var. pendulum
CGTACGGGGCAGATAGTAGCCTATGAAGGCCGCATGCCCGCTGCGTCTGCCATATTCGAGAATCCGGACCATCGCTGGTGGACCATGACATCGTACAACAAAGCGAGAGAGGCATGGGACGCGAAGGCAGCCTTTCGATTCGCCCCGCGGATGAAGTGTGAGGGGCAAAGGGCCATTGATAAAACTTGATAATGCCTGGGCATTAGGTATGCAACATAGGAAACCGACTTTGAGCAAGCCTACATTGCACTTGCCCCATGACTGAGATGGCAGGCAGGTCAGGACGTCGCTGCTCGAGCAGGGATCCAAACTGACCGCACGTGCCGAACACAACTCACGCGCCATGCATCCAAATGCTCCGTTGATGCGCGCCCAGCACCAGCCCCAACGCCCGACAATAGTTGTCATGCGCTGCTGCCCATGCGGACATAGGAAGGATGAATAAGGTCCCGCTTGACATGATATCCCACCCGTGGGGGGAGCAGAGGAGATGAAGGCACGCCGAGGCTCATACACGAGCGCCGCCTACGACGGCCGCTGGTGCTCGTCAGTGAATTGGGCTCGGCTGCATGCGTGCACCGCCTGGAGCTTGCCCCGAGAGCATGCATCCAGGACTCATCGCTCGCACGATAGCACCGCCTCATTCGAATTCAAGCGCCAGCAGCTCCATCGCGAACGACGCCACCGATAACCGACACGAGTATACAATGAAGTGCCGCCGACGTTGCTACACGAGCACGGAAGGCTCGCACAGACAAGCCATCTATGCTACCATGCCCCCACGCTGCACGCCGACATGGCCACTGAGCGCCTATGCCAACTACCGACAGTCGCCTTAAAGTGCATTCAACACCTCTACCCCCCTTATATATGCTTAAAAAAAAACCAAGTGACAAGAGTAGACATTATTTTGCCATAGAATCATACTAGACATATGCGGGCATGAACTGCACGTTTTGATGTGAGGCGGAGCCTGTGCACTTATGAAAAGGTCGCGTAATTTGTAAATGATAATTTTCGTTGAGAAAATTTTTTTTTACAAATATCATTGTTTAAAATTCAATAAATATGTAAAAATAAATCAAAAATGGAAAAAATATTTATAAAAATATGAAAAAATTAGAAAAATATTATCGGCGCATGAACTAACCTTAAACCAACAATCGAGTGCATATTTGTACGTATAATGTAATGATATAAAATATATAAATTTAAGGATATTAAATAAAAACTTTAAAAAATATAAAAATAACATGGGGACATTAAAAAAATCGTCCAGAATGCAACGGATAAGTGACAACCCCAAAATATGCATATTAGAATAAAGTAGCCTTAAACAAACAATTGAGTGAATATTTGTACGAAGGACGTAACGATATAAAATATTTAAATTTAAGGATATTAAATAAAAATTTGAAAAAAATGCGATGGGACATTACGAAAACCGACACGACATATGAGGTAACATTGAAATATATTTTAAATAAAAAATTAGAGTGGATATGTAGAAAAATGATCATGCAACGGTGAGTAGAATGGATGAACGTCAGGAAAAATATTAGGATGATCGAACGTAGGTTTACGCTCTTTTGATTTTGTCACGGTGCATTGTGCGTTGGTGCCACGGTGCCTTGCTGCCTTGGTGCGTTGGTGCCGTGCTACCGTGGTGCCACGGTGCTATGGTGCCACGGTGCCTTGGTGCCTGTGTGCCATGGTGCCACGGTGCCATGGTGACTGTCTGCCATGGTGCCACGGTGCCATGGTGCCGCGGTGCCTTGGTGCCTGTGTGCCATGGTGCCACGGTGCCTTGGTGCCTGTGTACCATGGTGCCTGTGTGCCATGGTGCCACAGTGCCATGGTGCCTGTGTGCCATGGTGCCACGGTGCCATGGTGCCGCGGTGCCTTGGTGCCTGTGTGCCATGGTGCCACGGTGCCTTGGTGCCTGTGTGCCATGGTGCCACGGTGCCATGGTGCTTGTATGCCATGGTGCCACGATGCTATGGTGCCGCGGTGCCTTGGTTCCTTTGTGCCATGGTGCCACGGTGCCTTGGTGCCTGTGTACCATGGTGCCAAGCTGCCATGGTGCCACGGTGCCATGGTGCCACGGCGCTGTGGTGCCACGGTGCCTTGGTGCGTTGGCGCCTTAGTGCCGTGGTGCCATGGTGTCATGGTGGCTTTGTTTCGCGATGCATTGGTGCCATGGTTCCGCGGTGCCTGGGTGCCTGTGTGCCATGGTGCCACGGTGCCATGGTGCCTGTGTGCCATAGTGCCACGGTGCCTTGGTGCCATAGTGCCATGGTGCCATGGTGCCATGGCGCCGCGCCGCATTGGTGCCATGGCGCCAACGTCCCTTGGTGCCTTGGTGCCAAGGTGCCATGGTGCCACGGCTCCTTGGTGCCAAGGTGCCGTGGTGCCACGGTGCCTTGATGCGTTGGTGCCTTAGTGCCGTGGTGCCATGGTGTCACGGTGTCTCGGTGCTTTGCCGAGCACTTATGCCGCA
>CM061557.1:6586857-6596857 GCA_030864225.1 Capsicum baccatum var. pendulum
CTGCGCGTCTAGGCCAACGGACCCTTGCTCGCTTGGCTGAACTTTGACCAAGCTCACAAGTTAGCTCACGAGTCTCTTGGGTAGAGTATCTCAATTGCTCTATCGGCTTTGAGGCATCCTTCCATCATTTAGACAGCCCGCGGGGCTTGTCGGTTCATATAGCCAACCTCTAGCCTTTTTCGATGCCCAACGCTAGTCCACCCGACCTAGCGTTACCCATAGGGTTCCTGAGCCCTATGAGTACCTTGCGCATTCCTTTGACATGCCAAGGTAGGCCCTTGAGGTTGTACCTCAAGGTAGCACACTTTGGGTGGCCATCTGTCTACACACCCGGGGGAGGCTGGTAGGCTGTCACCATTCATACCTCCTTATATATGCTTAAAATAAATAATCCTAATGTCCTCCATTAGACATCATTTTGCCCGAGAATCACAATGGGTCTTAGATCATTCATTCGACCTCCAAATTGGGTGCCGTTTATTCCTACTTCTTTCTCTTGACTTCCTTCACACCTCCATGAAGTTTCACCCCATTCGTATACACACGGAATGAGTTATGGCCTTCGGACCAATCAGAAAATTACGACAATGCCACTGGACTTTGGCCAAGTCAAGCCCTTATCCAAACGAACTCCAATCGACCCTAAATTTGGTAAGCATACATAAGGTACCATCAATATCAATACTATAAACCGGAATCCTCAGATTCCACTTGTAGCTCAAAATGGCACGAAGCTGACATTGAACACCGCCCACGATCCTTACCATGCCTCCGCCCCCTTGGGCTCACACCAAGCCCTCTCCAAATCATATTGGCACTCTTAGGACATGTCATGAAACATATCTAGATGCTTGTTGCCTCATGTTATACCCATTTTCCTCATCCTCAACTTCAGCATATTCCCTGAGCACATGCCACCTGCATAGCTGACAAGGTTGCAGCCTAGTTAGCATGCACAATCTAGGCGAGTGACAAGCCCCAAAACTTTGGGGCGTCATACCCTCACACACCTGAAGTAGTCATTGTCCTCAATGATATGCAACATCGACGACAACTCGAAGTCTGTACCCTTTAGGATTTACATCGCGGCCCCAAATCCTTGTGTGTTGGAACTCATGCGAGCTCCTTCTTAAAAATGGAGTCAGTCCCCTCGCCCTTCTCCTCCTAGTTTTATCCAAGCGTGCACTCTGCACTTCTGATCACGTCCCATGCCTTCCTCGCTGCGTCGTACGATGTCGTGGTCCGCGAGTGGCGGTCTGAATTCTCGAATGCGGCAGACGCAGCGGGCATGGGGCCTTCATCGACTCCTATCTGCCCCATACGATGCTCCTGCAAATGACGGTCGCGTTATCCTTGAATCCGTCTGCGCCCCCACGGCCAGGCCGGGCTCATGCGACGCTGGCATCGATGAGGATTACTAGCTGGTTGATCCTGCCAGTAGTCATATGCTTGTCACAAAGATTAATCCATGCATGTGTAAGTATGAACAAATTCAGACTGTGAAACTACGAATGACTCATTAAGTCAGTTATAGTTTGTTTGATGGTATCTACTACTCGGATAACCGTAGTAATTCTAGAGCTAATACTTGCAACAAACTCCTACTTCTGGAAGGGATGCATTTATTAGATAAAAGGTCGACGCGAGCTCTGCCCGTTGCTGCGATGATTCATGATAACTCGATGAATCTCACGGCCATCGTGCCGGCGATGCATCATTCAAATTTCTGCCCTATCAACTTTCGATGGTAGGATAGTGGCCTACCATGGTGGTGACGGGTGAAGGAGAATTAGGGTTCGATTCCGGAGAGGGAGCCTGAGAAACGGCTACCACATCCAAGGAAGGCAGTAAGCGCGCAAATTACCCAATCCTGACACGGGGAGGTAGTGACAGTAAATAACAATACCGGGCTCAATGAGTCTAGTAATAGGAATGAGTACAATCTAAATCCCTTAACGAGGATCCATTGGAGGGAAAGTCTGGTGCTAGCAGCCGCAGTAATTCCAACTCCAATAGCGTTTATTTAAGTTGTTGCAGTTAAAAAGCTCGTAGTTGGACCTTGTTATAGGCCGGCTGGTCCGCCTATGGTGTGCACCGGTCGTCTCGTCCCTTCTGTCGGCGATGCACTCCTGGCCTTAACTAGCCGGGTCGTGCCTCCGGCGCTGTTAGTTTGAAGAAATTAGAGTGCTCAAAGCAAACCTACTGTCACAGGCTCATGTTTCACTGCGTCTGCGGCACAAAATTTTGCCCGTACGGCGCCCGTGGTTCCCCCAACCATGGGCCAGCCTTCCTCATTTCCTAGGTCTTTAGCACGATCCTGTGCTTGTGGGAAGCTTGCCACAGAGGCTTACCCCCTTTGGTGCCACTCCTTCGTTCATACCCCCCTTATATATGCTTAAAATAAATAATCCCAATGTCTCCCCCTAGACATCATTTTGCCCGAGAATCATACTGGGGCTTAGATCATTCATCCAACCTCCAAATTGGGTGAAGTTTGTTACTACTTCTTTCTCTTGACTTCCTTCACACCTCCATGAAGTTCCACCCCATTACCATACACACGGAACGAGTTATGGCCTTCGGACCAATCATCAAATTACGAAAATGCCACTAGAATTTGGCCAAGTCAAGCCCTTATCCAAACGGACTCCAAACGAGCCCAAATTTGGTAAGAATACATAAGCTACCATCAATATCAATACTCTAAACCGGAATCCTCAGATTCCACTTGTAGCTAAAAATGGCACGGTGCTGACATCGAACATCGCCCACGATCCTTACCATGACTCCGCCCCCTTGGGCTCACACCAAGCCCTCTCCAAATCACATTGGCACTCTTAGGACATGTAATTCAACATATCTAGATGCTTTTTGCCTCATGTTATGCCCATTTTCCTCATCCTCAACTTCAGCATATTCCCTCAGCACATACCGCCTGCATAGCTGACAAGGTTGCGGCCTAGTTGGCACGCACAATCTAGGCGAGTGACAAGCCCCAAAACTTTGGGGTGTCACAACCTCACACATCTGAAGTAGTCATTGTCCTCAATGACAAGCAACACCGACGACAACCCAAAGTCTGCACCCTTTAGGATTTACATCGCAGCCCCAAATCCCTGTGTGTGGGAACTCTTGCGAGCTCCTTATTAAAAATGGAGTCAGGCCCCTCTCCCTTCTCCCTGTAGTTTTATCCAAGCGTGCACTCTGTACTTCTGCTCGGGTGGTGTCTCCACACCTGCACCCTCTGGTGACTAACTTTGCAGTGACCTTAAGTCATCTCCGCACCATGCTCCTCACGGCATTCATCTTGTACGGGAATCTGTTTCTACCATGGCGATCCTACTAGCCCATCCATACCTGGCATGTCTAGCCCTTTGATTCTTTGCCTCTAGTAGACAACTTTATTCCCTCATGTACTTTTGCCTTTTAATCACAACGATGATCATACCTGTTGGCCCAACGTGCCTCTATTGAATCCCTCTGCATACGGTACCCACTGATTTGAAGTCATCCCTTGAAGGTTTCTCAATTACTCTCGGATGCTTCGAATATGAATCAACCCACACAAACGAAGGCAAAATCAACGGCTGTGACATGACGTGATTCTGAAATGATGGGCCTTGGTCGACATAGCTAATTCAAGCGTCTCAACATACAACTAATTCCCTTCACAAGGTAGCATCGTCTCAAATGATCTTCATGATCATGACGAATGTCAATCTATGCTTTGACGTGATCGCTGCAATGACATTCATAATCTGCTCTCAATTCTACGCTCTGATACCACTTGTCACAGGCTCATTTTTAACTGCGTCAACGGCACATAATTTTGCCCGTGCGGCACCTGTGGTTCCCCCAACCATGGGCCAGCCTTCCTAATTTCCCAGGTCTTTAGCACGATCTTGTGGCTATGGAAAGCTCGCCACAGAGGCTTGCCCCTTTTGGTTCCGCTTCTTCAACGTGTCGGCCGTCATGGCCGATGTATAAACAACTCTTCTGGCACACCTTTAATCCTTGGATCTTGTCCATATGCGCCCCTGGGGATGGCTACGGACATACTCGTCCCTCACCTTGGCCTGAGCATTGCCATCGCATGCACATCTCTATCCTCAAGCTTGACATTGCCTCGTGCATGTGCACTTGGCTTATGCTTTGCCCGAGTAGAGCAACCCTCAATCCTTGGCCTTTGTCTCAAGCGTCTTTCTTAGATATGCCCTCTCATGTCTTGTGGCATAGCCAAACATAGCCCACTCAACTTGCATCCAACTTCCGTAGCACAGTGTCGCCCCACAACTGCGCGTCTAGGCCAACGGACCCTTGCTCGCTTGGCTGAACCTTGACCAAGCTCACAAGTTAGCTCACGAGTCTCTTGGGTAGATTATAGTGATTGATATATCGGATTTGAGGCATCCTTCCATCATTTAGACAGCCCGCAGGGCTTGTCGGTTCATATAGCCAACCTCTAGCCTTTTCAGATGCCCAATGCTAGTCCACCCGACCTAACATTGCCCATAGGGTTCCCGAGACCTATGAGTACCTTGCGCATTCCTTTGACATGCCAAGGTAGGCCCTTGAGGTTGTCCATCAAGGCATCACACTTTGGGTGGCCATCTGTCGACACACCCGGGGGAGGCTGGTAGGCTGTCACCATTCATACCCCCATAAATAATCCCAATGTCCCCCACTAGACCTCATTTTGCCCGAGAATCATACTGGGGCTTAGATAATTCATACGACCTCCAAATTTTGTGCCGTTTGTTCCTACTTCTTCCTATTGACTTCCTTCACACCTCCATGAAGTTTCACCCCATTCCCATACACACGGAACGAGTTATGGCCTTCGGACCAATCATCAAATTACAATAATGCCACTGGACATTGGCCAAGTCAAGCCCTTATCCAAACGGACTCCAAACGACCCCAAATTTGGTAAGCATACATAAGGTACCATTAATATCAATACGCTAAACCGGAATCCTCAGATTCCACTTGTAGCTCAAAATGGCATGGCGCTGACATCGAACACTGCCCATGATCCTTACCATGCCTCCGCCCCCATGGGCTCACACCAAGCCCTCTAAAAATCACATTGGAACTCTTAGATGTCATGCAACATATCTAGATTCTTGTTGCCTCATATTATACCCATTTGCCTTATCCTCAACTTCAGCATATTCCCTCAGCGCATGCCGCCTGCATAGCTGACAAGGTTGCGGCCTAGTTGGCACGCACAATCTAGGCGAGTGACAAGCCCCAAAAATTTAGGGCGTCACACTATGCTCTGTATACATTAGAATGGGATAACATTATTGAATTTCGGTCCTATTACGTTGGCCTTCGGGATCGGAGTAATAATTAACAGGAACAGTCGGGGGCATTCGTATTTCATAGTCAGAGGTGAAATTCTTGGATTTATGATAGATGAACAACTACGAAAGCATTTGCGAAGGATGTTTTCATTAATCAAGAACGAAAGTTGGGGGCTCTAAGACGATCAGATACCTTCCTAGTCTCAACCATAAACGATGTCGACCAGGGATCGACGGAAATTGCTTTTAGGACTCCACCGGTACCTTATGAGAAATCAAAGTTTTTGGGTTCCGGGGGGAGTATGGTCGCAAGGATGAAACTTAAAGGAATTGATGGAAGGGAACCACACGGAGTGGAGCCTGCGGCTTAATTTGACTCAACACGGGGAAACTTACCAGGTACAGACATAGTAAGGATTGACAAACTGAGAGCTCTTTCTTGATTCTATGGGTGGTGGTGCATGGCCGTTCTTAGTTGGTGGAGCGATTTGTCTGGTTAATTCCATTAACGAACGAGACCTCAGCCTGCTAACTAGCTATGTGTAGGTATCCCTTCGCGACCAGCTTCTTAGAGGGACTACGACCTTTTAGGCCCCGGAAGTTTGAGGCAATAACAGGTCTGGGCCGCACGCGCGCTACACTGATGTATTCTACGACTTTATAGCCTTGGCGGACAGTCTCGGGTAATCTTTGAAATTTCATCGTGATGGGGATAGATCATTGCAATTGTTGGTCTTCAACGAGGAATTCCTAGTAAGCGTAAGTCATCAGCTCGCGTTGACTATGTCCCTACTCTTTGTACACACCGCCCATCGCTCCTACCAATTAAATGATCTGGTGAAATGTGCGGATCGTGGCGACGTGGGCAATTCGCTGCCCGTGAAATTGCGAGAAGTCCATTGAACCTTATCATTTAGAGGAAGAAGAAGTCGTAACAAGGTTTCCATAAGTGAACCTGCGGAAGGATCATTGTCGAAACCTGAACAGCAGAACAACCCCGCGAACGCGTTTAACAACTGGGGAGTCCACGCGGGCGGGGTGCTCCGGCACTCTGCACAAGCGCCTCCCCCCGTCCCTAGTGGGCGACCAACGAACCCCGACATGGAAAGAACCAAGGAATACTTGAATGGATAGCCTGCCCCTAGCGTCCCGTCTGCAGCATGCGTCGGGGGGACCTGTGCTTCTTCTGGAAATGAAAATGACTCTCAGCAATGGATATCTAGGCTCTTGCATCGATGAAAAATGTAGCGAAATGCGATACTTGGTGTGAATTGCAGAATCCCGTAAAACCATCGAGTCTTTGAAAAGTTGCCGTAAAATGTAGCCGGCATGATGGCCGTGCGATCCGTCGAGTTATCATGAATCATCGCAGCAACGGGCATAGCCCGCGTCGACCTTTTATAAAATAAATGCATCCCTTACAGAAGTCAGGTTTTGTTGCACGTATTAGCTATAGAATTACTACGGTTATCCGAGTAGTAGATACCATCAAACAAACTATAACTGATTTAATGAGCCATTCGCAGTTTCACAGTCTGAATTTGTTCATACTTACACATGCATGGCTTAATCTTTTAGACAAGCATATGACTACTGGCAGGATCAACCAGGTAGCATTCCTTATCGATGCCGGCATCGCATGAGCCCGGCCTGCCCGTGGGGGCACAGATGGATTCAAGGCGAGCGCGACCGTTGTTTGCAAGGAGCATCGTACGGGGAAGATAGGATCCGATGAAGGCCCCATGCCCGCTGCATCTGCCGCATACGAGAATCCGAACCGCCGTTCGTGGACCACGACATCGCACGATGAAGCGAGGGAGGCGTGGGATGCGAGGGCGGCATTTCAATTTTCCCCACGCACGGAGTGCGAAGGGCGAAGGGCTATCGATAAAACTTGACAATTCCTGGGCATTAGGTATGCAACACAGGAAACCGACTTCTAGAAAACCTACATTTCTCTTGCCCCGCGACTGAGATGGCAGGCGGGTCAGGACGTCGCTGCTCGAGCAGGGATCCAACCTGACAGCACGTGCCGAACACAACTCACGCGTCGTACGTCCAAATGCTCTATGGATGCGCGCCCAGCACCGGCCCCAATGCCCGGCAATAGATGTCGTGCGCTGCTATCCATTCGAACGTTGCAAGGCTGAAGCAAGTCCCGCTTGACATGATAGCCCGCCCGTGGGGGGAGCAGAGGAGATAAAGTCATGCCGAGGATCATGCACGGGCACCGCCCACGATGGCCGCCAGCGCTCATCAATGGATTGGGATCAGTCGCATGCATGCAGTGCCTGGAGCTTGCCCCGAGAGCGGGCATCCAGGACTCGCCGCTCGTACGATAGCACCGCCTCATTCGAATTCAAGCGCTAATAGCTCCATCACGGATGATGCCACCGATAACCGACACTAGCGTACAATGAAGCACCGCTGACGTTGCTACACGGGCACAGATGGCTCGCACGGACAAGCCATGCATGCTGCCATGCGCCCACGCTGAATGCCGACATGTCCACTGAGCGCCTATTCCAACTACCGACAGTCCCCTTGAAGTGCCTTCAACACCTCTACCCCCATTATATATGCTTAAAAAAAAACCCAAGTGACAGGAGTAGACATGATTTTGCCAGAGAATCATACTAGACATATGCAGGCCCGAACTGCACGTTTTGATGTGAGGCGGAGCCTGTGCACTCACGAAAAGGTCGCGCAATTTGTAAATGATAATTTTTGTTGAGAAAATATTTTTTTACAAATATCATTTATTAAAATTCAAAAAAATGTAAAAATAAATAAAAAATAGAAAAAATATTTATAAAAATATGAAAAAATTAGGAAAATATTATCGGCGCATGAACTAACCTTAAACCAACAATCGAGTGCATATTTGTACGTATAACGTAACGATATAAAATATTTAAATTTAAGGATATTAAATAAAAAATTTTAAAAAAATATTAAAATAACGTGGGGACATTAGAAAAATCGTCCAGAATGCAACGGATAAGTGACAACCCCAAAATATACATATTATAATGAAGTAGCCTTAATCCAACAATTGAGTGCGTATTTGTACAAATGACATAACGATATAAAATATTTAAATTTAAGGATATTAAATAAAAATTTGAAAAAAATGCGACGGGATATTACGAAAACCGACACGACATATGAGGTAACATTGAAATATATTTTAAATAAAAAATTAGAGCGGATATGTGGAAAAATGAGCATGCAACGGTGAGTAGGATGGATGAACGTCAGAAAAAATATTAGGATGATCGAACGTAGGTTTACGCTCTTTTGATTTTGTTACGGTGCATTATGCCTTGGTGCCATGGTGCGTTGGTGCCGTGGTTCCATGGTGCCACGGTGCAATGGTGCCGCAGTGCCTTGGTGCCTGTGTGCCATGGTGCCACGGTGCCATGGTGCCATGGTGCCTGTGTGCCATGGTGCCACGGTGCCTTGGTGCCTGTGTGCCATGGTGCCACGGTGCCAGTGTGCCATGGTGCCACGGTGCCATGGTCCCATGGCGCCTTGGTGCCAGGGCCTTGGTGCCATGGTGCAACGCCGCATTGGTGCCACGGTGCCATGGCTCCACGGTGCCATGATGCCTTGGTGCCGTGGTGCCATGGTGTCACGATGCCTTTGTGCTGCGATGCGTTGGTGCCATGGTGCCGCGGTGCCTGGGTGCTTGTGTCCCATGGTGCCACGGTGCCATGAAGCCTGTGTGCCATGGTGCCACGGTGCCTTGGTGCTATGGTGCCATGGTGCCATGGTGCCTGTGTGCCACGGTGCCTGTGTGCGACGGTGCCATGGTGCCATGGAGCTGCGCCGCGTTGGTGCCATGGAGCCAACGTGCCTTGGTGCCTTGATGGCATGGTGCCATGGAACCACGGTGCCTTGGATCCATGGTGCGACGTTCCAGGCTGCCTTGGTGCCACGGTGCCTTGGTGTCCACAGTGCCATGGTGCCACGATGCCCCGGTGCCATGGTTCTGTGGTGCATTAGTGCCATGGTGCCGCGGTGCCATGGTGCCATGGCGCCGCTCTGATTTAGTGCCATGGCGCCAAGGTGCCTTGGTGCCTGGGTGCCACGGTGCACGGATATCCAACTTAACAAAGACACCACCATGGTAGGCCACTATACGTCTGTCGGCGTTCGTATTACAGGCGTCTCCAGCATTGCACTCGATGGTCACTAAAACCTATAATTACGACATGCCTCCACACACCGAGTTGTTCTTGGTGCTTCGCTGAGCACTTATGCCACACTCCGAATCCCGAAAAACCTCCAGTTGTGATGTCGTTTTGCGAAAGGCCACTTGATATCATATGATTAACCATTTGGAATGGAACGCACGCGATGCTTGAAAAACAAGAGGCTAACTCGGGTGAGGTGAGCTCGCAACACTTGGTGGGATTTTTCAAGGATGAATGCACGAACCTCCTTTGGATACGGGCGGCGGGATGGTTGGATTGGATGAAGAGGGACGAATCAGAGCGACAAAGGGCTGAATTTCAGTGGATCGTGGCAGCAAGGCCACTCTGCCACTTACAATACCCCGTCGTGTATTTTAGCCATCTGCAAAGGATTCTGCCCGCCGCTCGATGGAAATTGTACTTCAAGGCGGCCACCGCGACCCTTCCGCTGCGGCGGCTTAGCCAATGACACATGCCCTTGGGGGCCGAAGC
>CM061557.1:6604357-6609357 GCA_030864225.1 Capsicum baccatum var. pendulum
CGCGACGGAGCTGCTGCCGATTGAATTTGGACGAGGCGGTGCTATCGTGCAAGCGGAGAGTACTGGATACATGCTCTCGGGGCAAGCTCCAGGTGCTGCACGCATGCGGCAGAGCCCAATCCGTTGAAGAGTGCCGGCGACCGTCATGGGCGGCGCCCGTGCATGAGCCTCAGCGTGCCTTCATCTCCTCTGCTCCCCCAACGAGTGGGATATCGTGTTAAGCGGGACTTGCTTCAGCCTTGCAACGTCAGCATAGGAAGCAGCACACTACATCTATTTCCCGGCGTTGGGGCTGGTACTAGGTGCGTATCGATAGAGCATTTGGACGCACGACACGTGAGTTGTGTTCGGCACGTGCGGTCAGATTGGATCCCTGCTCGAGCAGCAATGTCCTGACCAGCCTTCCATCTCAGTCGCAGGGCAAGCGCAATGTAGGCTTGCTCGAAGTCAGTTTCCTATGCTGCATACCTAATGCCCAGGCATTATTAAGTTTTATCGATGGCCCTTTGCCCCTCGCATCCTACGCCTCCCTCGCATCATCGTGCGATGTTGTGGTTTGCGAGCGGCGGTTTGGGTTCTCGGATGTGGCAGATGCAGTGGGCATGGGGCCTTCATCGGCTCCTATCTGCCCCGTACGATGCTCCTGCAAACGACGGTCGTGTTCGCCTTGAATCCGTCCGCTCCCCCACGGCCGCCTGGCCAGGCTCATGCGATGCCGGCATCGATGAGGAATGCTACCTGGTTGATCCTACCAGTAGTCATTTGCTTGTCTCAAAGATTAAGCCATGCATGTGTATGTATGAACAAATTCAGACTGTGAAACTGCGAATGGCTCATTAAATCAGTTATAGTTTGTTTGATGGTATCTACTACTCGGATAACCGTAGTAATTCTAGAGCTAATACGTGCAACAAACCCCGACTTCTAGAAGGGATGTATTTATTAGATAAAAGGTTGACGCGGGCTCTGATCGTTTCTACGATGATTCATGATAACTCGACGGATCGCACGGCCATCGTGCTGGCGATGCATCATTCAAATTTTTACCCTATTATCTTCCGATGGTAGGATAGTGGACTACCATGGTGGTGATGGGTGATGGAGAATTAGGGTTCGATTCCGGATATGGATCCTAAGAAATGGCTACCATATCCAAGGAAGGCAGCAGGCATGCAAATTACCCAATCCTGATACGGGGAGGTAGTGACAATAAATAACAATACCGGGCTCAATGAGTCTGGTAATTGGAATGAGTACAATCTAAATCCCTTAACGAGGATCCATTGGAGGGGATGTATGGTGCCAGCAGCCGCGGTAATTCTAGCTCCAATAGCGTATATTTAAGTTGTTACAGTTAAAAAGCTCGTAGTTGGACCTTGGGATGGGCCGACCGGTCCGCCTATGGTGTGCACCGGTCGTCTCATCCCTTCTATCGGCGATGCGCTCCTGGCCTTAACTGGACGGGTCGTGCCTCCAACGCTGTTACTTTAAAGAAATTACAGTGCTCAAAGAAAGCCTATGCTCTGTATACATTATCATGGGATAACATTATAAGATTTCGGTCCTATTACATTGGCCTTCGGGATCAGAGTAATGATTAACTGGGACAGTCGGAGGCATTCGTATTTCATAGTCAGAGGTAAAATTCTTGGATTTATGAAAGACGAACAACTGTGAAAGCATTTGCCAAGGATGTTTTCATTAATCAAGAACGAAAGTTGGGGGCTTGAAGAAGATCAGATACCATCCTAGTCTCAACCATAAACGATGCCGACCAGGGATCGACGGATGTTGCTTTTAGGACTCTGCCGACACCTTATGAGAAATCAAATTTTTTGGGTTTTGGGGGAGTATGGTCGCAAGGCTGTAACTTAAAGGAATTGATGGAAGGGCACCACCAGGAGTGGAGCCTGCGACTTAATTTGACTCAACACAGGGAAACTTACCAGGTCCAGACATAGTAAAGATTGATAGACTGATAGCTCTTTCTTGATTCTATCGGTGGTTGTGCATGGCCGTTCTTAGTTGGTGGAGTTCCTGAATTGATATTTCATCACCCTATTCTTCAGCCGGGCTCCTAACTTGCTATTTTATCATCCTGTTTTTTAGGCGGACTCCTGACTTGTCATTTTATTATCCCATTCTTCAGGAGAGCTCTTGACTTTTAATTTCATCACCCTGTTCTTTAGCCGGGCTCCTATTCATCAAAATCAAAGATAGCATAAAAATTATCCCATACAAAGACGCCTCTAAATCAGAATCCGAGCTAGAAGCGACGCATGCGCTGGCCGTCCACTTGCTGACCCGCAGTAGGGGCCTCGTCCCCCAAGGGAATGTGTCGTTGGCTAAGCCGCGGCGGTGGAAGGGTCACGGTGGCCCCCTTGAAGTACAATTTCCATCGAGCGGCGGGCAGAATTCTTTGCAGATGACTTAAATATGCGACGGAGTATTGAAAGTGGCAGAGTGGCCTTGCTGCCACGATCCACTAAGATTCAACCCTTTGTCGCTCCGGTTCGTCGCTCCCCATCCAATCCAACCATCCCGCCGCCCGTCTCCAAAAGAAGTTCGCGCATCCGTCCTTGAAAAATCCCACCAAGTGTTGTGAGCTCACCTCACCCGAGTTAGCCTCTTATTTTTCAAGCGTCGCGTGCGTTCCATTCCAAACGGTTAAGCATACGATATCAAGTGGCCTTTCGCGAAACGGCATCGCAACTGGTGGTTTTTCAGGATTCGAAGTGCGGCATAAGTGCTCGGCGAAGCACCGAGAACAACGTCGGTGCGTGGAGGCATGCCACAATTAGAGGTTTTCGTGACCGTCAAGTGCAATGCTGGAGACGCCTCCAATACGAATGCCGACAGACGTATAGTGGCCTACCATGGTGGTGTCTTTGTCAAGTTGGATATCCCTGCTCCGTGGCACCAATGCACCAAGGCACCCTGGCGCCATGGCACCAAGGCACCTTGGCACAATGGAACCAAGGTAGCGCGGCGCCATGGCACCATTGCACGGTGGCACCATGGCACCGCGGCACGGTGGCAACATGGCACCGCGGAACCATGGCACCGTGGCACCGCGGCACCATGGCAACGGGGCATCGTGGCACCATGGCACCGTGGACACCAAGGCACCATGGCACCAAGGCAGCCTGGCATCGTCGCACCATGGAACCAAGGCACCGTGACGCTATGGCACCATGGCACCAAGGCACCAAGGCACGTTGGCACCATGGCACCAATGCGGCGCGGCGCTATGGCACCATGGCACCGTCACACACAGGCACCGTGGCACACAGGCACCGTGGCACCATGGCACCGTGGCACAATGGCACCAAGGCACCATGGCACCATGGCACCATGGCACCAAGGCACTATGGCACCATGGCACACAGACACCATGGCACCGTGGCGCCATAGCACACAGGCACCAAGGCACTACGGCACCATGGCACAAACGTATCGCGGCACAAAGGCACCGTGACACCATGGCACCACGGTACTAAGGCACCAAGGCACCGTGGCACCAACGGGGCGTTCCACCATGGCACCACGGCACCGTGGCACCACGGCACCGTGGCACCACGGCACCGTGGCACCACGGCACCGTGGCACCATGGCACACAGGCACCGTGGCACCGTGGCACACTTGTACCAAGGCACCGTGGCACCATGGCACATAGGCACCTAGGCACCGCGACACCATGGCACTATGGTACCATGGCACACAGGCACCATGGCACACAGGCACCAAGGCACCGTGGCACCATGTCACATAGGCACCAAGGCACCATGGTACCATGGCACCGTGGCACCATGGCACATAGGCACCACGACACCATGGCATCGTGGCACCATGGCATACAGGCACCATGGCACGCTGGCACCAAGGCACACAAGCACCACGGCACCGTGGCACCTTGGCACACAGGCACCATGGCACCATGGCACCATGGCACACAGGCACCAAGGCACCGCGGCACCAATGCACTAAGGCACCAAGGCACCATCGATGGAGCATTTGAATGCACGGCATGTGAGTTGTGTTCGGCACGTGCGGTCAGGTTGGATCCCTGCTCGAGCAGCGACGTCCTGACCCACCTACCATCTCAGTCACGGGGCAAGCGCAATGTAGGCTTTCTCGAAGTCGATTTCCTTTGTTGCATACCTAATGCCCAGGCATTATCAAGTTTTATCGATGGGCCTTCGCCCCTCGCACTTCGTGCGCGGGGTAAATCAAAAGGCAGCCCTCGCGTCCCACGCCTCCCTCGCTTCGTCGTGCGATGTCGTGGTCCGCGAGTGGCGGTCTGGATTCTTGGATGCGGCAGACGCAGAGGGCATGGGGCCTTCATCGGCACCTATCTGCCTCATATGCCGCTCCTTGCAAATGACGGTCGCGCTAGCCTTGAATCCATCTGCTCCCCCGCAGGCAAGCCGGGTTCATGCGACGCCGGCATCGATGAGGAATGCTACCTGGTTGATCCTGCCAGTAGTCATATGCTTGTCTCAAAGATTAAGCCATGCATGTGTAACTATGAACAAATTCAGACTGTGAAACTGCGAATGGCTCATTAAATCAGTTATAGTTTATTTAATGGTATCTACTACTCGGATAACCATAGTAATTCTAAAGCTAATACGTGCAACAAACCCCGACTTCTGGAAGGGATGCATTTATTAGATAAAAGATCGATGCGGGCTCTACCCGTTGCTGTGATGATTCATGATAATGGATGGCACGACCATCGTGCCGGCGACGCATCATTCAAATTTTTGCCCTATCAACTTTCAATGGTAGGATAGTGGCCTACCATGGTGGTGACAGGTGATGGAGAATTAGGGTTCGATTCTGGAGAGAGATCCTGATAAATGGCTACCACATCCAAGGAAGGCAGCAGGCGCGCAAATTACCCAATGCTGACATAGGGAGGTAGTGACAATAAATAACAATACCGGGCTCAATGAGTCTGGTAATTGGAATGAATACAATCTAATACCTTAATGAG
>CM061557.1:6614357-6629357 GCA_030864225.1 Capsicum baccatum var. pendulum
GTAAGTCTCGTAAGAAGAGGGGATTCTTGTCGTGCAAGTAATGTAAACAAAGTATTAAAGCAAAAGTTGAAAATAAAATAAAGTATATTACATAAGTTGTAAACAATGAGAATTGAAGCGTTGGGGGTTATGTCCACCTTCTGAGGTATATGTCTCTATTGGCTATGAGTGTGTAGAATTCAGACATGCATGTGCTTATAGAGAATTGTGTTCGATGGTAAATCCAGGCGTCTTTCGACCTATTCGAGGATTATTTCACTTTAACTCTTTTGAGCATAAAGCGTGTCTAACGGTACGAATTTTCCAAGAGGTTAATCCAGTTACGGCATTAACTTTTTAATAGGGGATGGGACCCTACTACCCTGACATTATCTCTTTTCCAGACAAATAACCTTTCTTTCGAACAAGTTAAATGTTATACTGGCGTTATTCTAAGCATCTGCAGCCACAAGAATTTGCATTAAGATGAAGATAATAATGATATAAGCAGCATACGTGTCACGAACTCACAAACTCACAGCAATAGATAGTTTCTCATTCGGCTTCCATGACCCCAACAGAGAAGTTTAGTTACCCATGAATGCAAAGGAAATCACAATTTGCATTGTCTTTATACCACAAGAATGATGTCACATTTATATTGGTGTGGTAGGCATTTAGGCGTGAATTCCTTAGCAAGTAACGTTTCTCTTCTTGCAGAAATTAAGAATTGAATAGATGAATGAAAAAATAGAATTAATAGAAGAGTAATTATTTTGATGGATGGATGGATGGTGGATAGATTGAAGAATGGTAAATTGTTGAATGGTGGAATGGTGAATAGAAGAGTGAATGATTTGTTGAATAAATAAAAATCTCTAGCATGATGGGGTATTTATAATACCCATATCCTAATCATACTAAGCTAATGAAATGCTTAATTAAATCCAACTAGACTAAGGAAATACTTAACCCATTTGTACTAGGTTAATGTATCATTATCCTAATCCTAATAAACTAAGGAAATACTTAACCCAATTGTACAAGGTTAATGTATCATTATTCTAATCCTAATTAGTTACTGCAAGTCCCCAAAGTCTTCAGAAATGTTGTTTTGGCCTGGGACAGATTCTCTATGCATCACTTTTGGTCCTTTTAGGCGTCCAAGCTTCTGTTTCTTCCTTCGTGAGCTTTCTTTGGCGTCAAGTAAGCCATAAAATGCTGAATTCTGCATCATTTATACCTGAAACATTGCTAATCACGTTCGTTAGCTCACTTACAGGAAAAAGGACTAAAAGTGCATGAAATATATAATTTATTCTAAAAACATGCCACAAATATGGGCAAAATATATTGATATAGGCGCGTAATATCGCCTATCTTTAACACCCCACACTTGAAGCTTTGTTCGTCCTCGAACAAAATATTATGTCCCTCTAAACACAAACTTAGGTTTTCATAGCAATAACACAAAACATTATTCAAGACAAGCGTGACAATTATCAACAAAGAGTAGCATTCCAATTATTAGTAGAAACAGTTTAACCTCTAGCATAGACTCGTGATGGTGGTCAACTCATATTCAAAAGTGAAGGTACAAGGAATCATATATAACTACCCAAAACTCATCAACCATGTGTGTCTCACAATATAGTACCCATAATCATTCACAAGTATAGCATATTTTTCAAACATACGTATCAAAATATCCTTGCTCTCACTCTCACAAAGAATTCATATGTAGCAACTGATGACCATAGGCTTGCCCTTAGTGTAGTACTCTACTAAATGTCAAAATGTTAAGATTAGGATGAAATAGGTCTTTTGATAGTTGTAATGTAGGCTAAGGGATGGGTAGGACTATTTTGGCCAGAAATAGTGACTAAGTTCCTAAGCACTTTAATACATCACATTGTATCATTGACACTTTTTTCTTTCAACCTTTCTTTCTTTTATTCTTCCACCCTTGTTCTCCTCTTTTGTTTTTCAATTTTAAGCACAACTCACTTTTCATCTTTCTTTTCCTTTTTTTTTCTTTTCACAACATACCTCTTATGATAGCACTTTTCTTTTTCATAACACATTCAAGTACCAATACAATTTAGAGTATCATACTTACCCAATGTCCTCTTATGTTGTCACATGACTTTTTCATTTTAAAGCACTTAGGAATTTGGATCAAATGACGTCTTGAAAAAATGGATTAGGCTTACATACAAGGTTGTCAAAGAAATAGGCTAAAGGCTCAAAAGGGTTTAACTAGGATGATGTCCATGGGTAGGTAAAACGAAGGTAAACATGTATAGGTTGCCAAAGAAATGCCTAAATCATCTCCTAAACTTACATTCCTTATTTTCGCTTTGCATACATACCGGGCAAGTTTTAGCATCAGCCACAAACATAGAATATACTATTAATCTCACACACACAAGGCACATGGTTGACTTTATTGGAAGTAATATAGACTCTCGACCCAACAATTGAAGGAATTGAACCACACAATATCAAATAATGAGTCACAACTATAGCCTAAACGTCTCAATAGTTATAATTATAGCACATACTCTTGTTATAATCTCATGCTGCCTATTAGAATTATTTCATGCGAAGCTAAAAAATTTTACTCCTAAAAAAAACATAACTACTCAAAATGAAACTCCTAAAAAAAACTTAACTACTCAAAAAAACTTAAAAACGAAACACAAACAAAAATAAAGTAAACAAATATAGATGCAAATAGAAAAGTATAGCATGCAATACCGCCACCCCATACTTAAACGGGACACTGCCCTCAATGGAAAATAAATACGAGGAACCGGGTTAGTTGGACTCATCCTCTATGTCTGGGGTCCTACCACTTGCATCGGAATCATCATCATAGTCGTCATCCTTAGAATTTCCTCATAAGTATCTCACTTAATTCAAAGCGTGAGTCGAGGTGTTTGCAGCGAGGGGGGTTCTCCTTGCTCTTTTTGTGAAGTGGTAGCTTTATCTTTCCCTTGTCTTTTGGTGCCATTGTACCTGAGATCTCAATAGAGTCATGTTAGCATCATCTCAATGGATACAATCTATAAACAAGCAGTAGAAGTACCACCCCACACTTAGGTTGTTGATACAACTTAGTGAATTGAAAGTGGTCGATTACTTAGACTTCATCGACATGCGTTTTAGGAACTATATTCCGACAAGAAAATCAGTGATGTATCACTACTTGAAACCATTGCACTACTTTCATGTTAGGTCTAACAATACTACTACATAGGGGTGACATCATGGTACAGTTATTTTCAACAATCACAACCTCCTATGTCGGTAGGCAACTATAAGACTTATCCCGATGAACGGGATGGTCTAACATGTAAGTATACAAGTAAAAAGTTTAAGAAATGTTCATAGCCATGGCAATTCTTCAAATAGTATAACAAAGCTCTTAAAACCAAATTCAAGTCGGAAACTAGTCAAGGTTATCCTAATGTATATGTTCACTCACATGGTTTTGTATCAACAATCCAACCACATTAACATCACCAACATTCTTTCAAGATGTACCAATTCATAATAGATATGGCAACGTAGTACATACGAGAAATAGATGAAGAATGAAAGAGTACTTACGTGATTGAAGCCTTTGGAGATGATCTTGTGAATTAGAAGAGCAAAAGAAAAATTTTAAGATGATTTGGAGAGAGTATGCGGAGCCCTTAGGTCAATTTCTAATGTGGTTATATTTCAAGACTAAGTCCCCTTTAAATAGGAAGAGAATCGGTTGGGTTTTGACCCATTTACAAACGGTTTTGGAGACAAAAATACCCTATATGCGGTGCATAGTCCATCACATAGGCATGGTATAGGCGGCGCATAGTGTATGGCATTTAGGGACATATGCGGTGCATTGTCTATGGCATTTAGGGACATATGCGCCACATAGTGTACAACATTTGAGATACTGAAACCTAATGCTATACCATAGGCGGTGCATAGTGTATAGCACATTTAAGAATGGGAGGCGCATAGTGTATAGCACACTAGATTCCGAGTCCTTGGGCTATAGGATAGGTTTTGCATTATTCGTGGCCTAGTTTTACCTAGGCCTAGCCTTCCTCGATGCCTATTTGGGCATGAGTAATGCTCAATCTATAGCCTTATGCATCCTTATACTTAACTTACCAACTTTACCATACAATACGTCCAAATCGTCATTTGAAACCAATCTCCTCGTTGAATACCTCTTGCACCTATATTTTCTCAAACTAATAAAAACGATTTTTACGATGGGTTGCCTCCCACCAAGCGCCTTAGTTTTGGTCATGGCACGACTCTTATTTTTTGGATTTTCTTTTATCAACAGCAAAACAAGTACTAGAATGAAAGAAAGACAAAATGATAAATGATAAATGAAAAATGATAAACAATGGGTTGCCTCCCATCTAGCGCCTTATTTATTGTCGCGGCATGACATAGTTACCTCGAGTACTCAGACTTCGTCGAGGTAAATGGTGGATCATTTTTTGAAAGGATTTAGACGACAATGAGGCTTACCTGTGGGCATGCGATCTTCTTCGAGATGGCTCATACGTTTCCTCAGAGAGTCACCAATTATATCATCAATAGTCCAACCCATATCTCTCTTGTATCTCTTCAGAGCAGAGATGAGAGCTTCTACGTGCTGTTCTCTTAAATCATCTGCACTCTCCGGAAGTATATTTCTACTTTCCAAGAACACATACCTTAGATAATCGGGGAGCTCTTGCGATTCTAGCATTGGTGGCTCGTCTATCGGCGTCTTCGCTGTTGGTTGATTCTTGAGATCACAATCCGGTTGCTTAGGAGTTTAAGACTCTATTTCTGTTAGAGCACCCATAAGTTCTTCATAATCTTCACTATCCTCATTCTCAACATTTAGTGGCGCAGCAGACAATGGCTCAAAAGTAGGCTGTTTCTCTATAGATAATGCTTTCATATCCTCTTGATGAACATCAGCTACAGATAACTCAGTCATATCGCTGGGCTGCTTCATGGCTTTGCATATATCAATCCGTACTACTTCGTCATTAATTCGAAACAAAAGCTCATTATCTTTCATGTCAATAAGCACACTTCCAGTAGCAAGGAAAGGACGTCCCAGGATTATGGGAACTTCAGAATCCTCCTTATAATCCAGAATAACGAAGTCTGCAGGAAAGATGAATGAAGAAACTTTCACCAACACATCATTCAAGATACCCATTGGTGTCGGATCGCCTAGCCCCAACTTCTTGTAGATTGATAGTGGCATCAAATTGATGCTAGCACCTAGATCGCACAATGCTTTGGCAAAATCCAATGATTCAATTGTGCAAGGAATAGTGAAAGCTCCGAGGTCGGCCTTCTTCTGAACTATTGATCGGGTAGTGACTGCACTACAATGATGCACATTTTCTTTCAACTCATCGCTTGCTGCCCGCTTCTTTGTCAAAAGATCCTTCATAAATTTTGCATACCCAGGCATTTGTTCAAGTGCATTCACCAATGGGACATTAATGGTCAGCTGTTTCAGCATAGTCATGAATTTGCTGAACTTTGTGTCATCCGCCACCTTCTTCAATCTTTGGCGAAAAGGTAGTGGTGGGTATGTAAGTGTTCTCTCCATGGATTTTTTCTCCTCTTGCTTCTATTTTCTAGCTTTTTCAGGCTGGACGTCGTTAAGAATGTTAGGTGAGGCTGCTGCGGCATCTTCTCTTTTTGCGTTGTCATCCATGTCCGCAACTTCGTCAACCACTTGCTTGCCTTTTGCTTAAGTTTACAGCACCTTACCACTTCTGGTAGTGATGGACATGCATGACCCATCATTCCTTGGGTTTTGCACAGTGTTGCTCGGTAAAGTGCCAGACTTTCTTTGATTGAGTGCTGTTGAAAGTTGGCTCAATTGCTGCTCTATTTGCTTAATAGAAGTGGAATGTGAATCAACTAACTGTTTCATGGAGGACAAATTATTAATTACCACCATTACTCCCGCGCTCGTTGCTTCCACTCCCTTCAATAGTTTAGCCATCATGTCTTCCATACTTCCAGAATTAGATGTGGTGGTGTCACGTCTACTAGGGGGAACGTACAAACCACTCTTTTCATTGTTTTTCTTCCAACTACCTTGGTCTTTGCTTCCAAATTTATCATAATAGTTCCGACCTTGGTTTCCTTGGGTATTTCCACGGAAACCCCCTGATTGTTCAAGTAGTTGGCCTCCTCTTCTGAATCAGATTCGTCTCTTCCTTTTGATGCAATATCTTTTACTTTTTCGGTCTTCCCTAATAATAAATGCTTTGTAAGAAGATCCATTTGCATTTTCATAAGTGTCATGTCTTGATCACATTATTCTTCTCTTCTTCATTGGTCTGCAGTCAAGCTAATAGATAAAGTGTGGCTTGCTACCTCAGATTCCCTGGTATGCCAAGCTCTACTTTGTTTCGTCACGCGATCTAGCATATTGCTTGCTTGACCAAAGGTGAGGTCCATGAATGAACCTCCAGCTACATTATCCACCACTGGCTTAGTTATTGAATTCAAGGCTCTATACAAGATCTCCATTAGGTGAACATTAGTCATATGATGGTTTGGGCATCTCGCTAACTTTGTCTTGAACCTCTCCCATGTTTCATGAAGAGCCTCAGTGGGAAGCTAACGAAAGTTGCTGATTTCATCTCTCAATTGTGCCCTTTTGGATGGCGGAAAGAATCTTTCTAGGAAAGCGTCTCTCAATTGCCTCCAATTTGTAGTAGAATCTGGAGTCAGCCCATTCAACTGTAGAGTTGCCTCCCCAGACAAAGACAATTGAAATAGACGTAATCGAATTGCATTCTGACCAACACCAGGATTGTCAAACGACTTGCATGTAGAAATAAAGTTGATGAGATGCATATTTAGATCATCACCTGCTAGTCCACCAAATAATCCCTTGAGTTGCAATAACTGAATCATGGTGCTTGTGATGTTGAACTGGCTCTGGGCGCTAATGGTGGTGGAATTATGGCTCCAATGGCTCCGGCACCATCAAGATCATCATCATCATCGAAAGCTGGCTGCATTGGTTGGTGACCATACCTAAACTGAACTTGACGACCTCTTCTGTTGGCAGGTGTTGTGATTTCAGCATCATTCCTTGGGTTTAGTAACTCGTCATCACCTAAATCCTCATCGTCGGGATTTGTTGCTCGCCTATGATTATCAATGTTTTGTTGTTGAACTTGAGCAGCGGCAAGAGCAACTAATCTTGCCTGTTCCTGATGAGAAGCCATCCTTTCGATTTCTACTTGTGCTTCCATTCTACCAATGTGTTGTGGTTCAGGATTGATAGGTAATAACGGTTGACCAGAACTTCTAGTATGTTGCATGCACTGAATAAAAGCCTGTAGTAAACAAAAACAAAAACTGAAAGTAAAAGTACAACAATCTTTGACCAAAGGGTCTAGTAATTATCACGAACCTGATTGACACTCGTATTCCCCGGCAACGGCGCCAATTTTGGATAACGCTCAATCTACAGCTCTCGTAGGAGTGTAAATCGGTCATTAGCAAATATAGAACCCAACCTGGGTTGGGTGTCGATCCCACAGGGAATAGCTTGGCCAACAAGTAAGCAAAATTACTAAACTTTTGGTGCAAGTCTCGTAAGAAGGGGGATTTTTGTCGTGCAAGTAATGTAAACAAAGTATTAAAGCAAAAGCTGAAAATAAAAGAAAGAATATTATGTAAGTTGTAAACAATGAGAATTGAAGCGTTGGGGTTATGTCCACCTTCTGAGGTATACGTCTCTATTGGTTGTGAGTGTGTAGAATTCAGACATGCATGTGCTTATAGAGAATTGTATTCGATGGTAAATCCAGGCGTCTTTTGACCTATTCGAGGATTATTTCACTTTAACTCTTTCGATCTTAAAGCATGTCTAACGGTACTAATTTTCCAAGAGGTTAATCCAGTTACAGCACTAACTTTTTAATAGGGGATGGGACCCTACTACCTTGACATTATCTCTTTTCCCGACAAATAACCTTTCTTTCGAACAAGTTAAATGTTATACTGGCGTTATTCTATGCGTCTGCAGCTACAAGAATTTGCATTAAGATGAAGAGAATAATGATATAAGCAGCATATGTGTCACGAACTCACAAACTCACAGCAATATATAGTTTCTCATTCGGCTTCCATAACCCCAACAGAGAAGTTTAGTTACCCATGAATGCAAATGAAATCACAATTTGCATTGTTGTTATACCACAAGAATGATGTCACGTTTATATTGGTATGGTAGGCGTTTAGGCGTGAATTCCTTAGCAAGTAACATTTCTCTTGTTGCGGAAATTATGAATTGAATAGATGAATGAAAAAATAGAATTAATAGAAGTGTAATTGTTTTGATGGATGGATGGATGGTGGATGGATTGAAGAATGGTGAATTGTGGAATGGTGGAATGGTGAATAAAAGAGTGAATGATTTGTTGAATGAATAAAAATCTCTAGCATGATAGGGTATTTATAATACCCATATCCTAATCCTACTAAGCTAATGAAATGCTTAATTAAATCCTACTAGACTAAGGAAATACTTAACCCATTTGTACTAGGTTAATGTATCATTATCCTAATCCTAATAAACTAAGGAAATACTTAACCCAATTGTACAAGGTTAATGTATCATTATTCTAATCCTAATTAGTTACTGCAAGTCCCCAAAGTCTTCAGAAATGCTGTTTTAGCCCGGGACAGATTCTCCATGAATCACTTTTGGTCCTTTTAGGCGTCCAAGCTTCCGTTTCTTCCTTTGTGAGCTTTCTTTGGCGTCAAGTAAGCCATAAAATGCTGAATTCTGTATCATTTATACCTGAAACTTTGCTAATCACGTTCATTAGCTCACTTACAGGGAAAAGGACTTAAAGTGCATGAAATATATAATTTGTTCTCAAAACATGGCACAAATATGGGCAAAATATATTGATATAGGTGCGTAATATCGCCTATCATCACCATGGCACACAGGCACCAAGGCACCGCGGCACCATGGCACCGTGGCACCATGGCACACAGGCATCAAGGCACCGCGGCACCATGGCACCGTGGCACCATGGCACACAGGCACTAAGGCACCGCGGCACCGCAGCACCATGGCACCATGGCACCACGGCACCAACGCACCACGGCACCAACACACTATGGCACCAAGGCACAACGTACCGTGATAAAATCAAAAGAGCGTAAACCTACGTTCGATCATCCTAATATTTTTCCTGACGTTCATCCGTCCTACTCACCGTTGTATGCTCATTTTTCTACATATCTGCTCTAATTTTTTATTTAAAATATATTTCAATGTTACCTCATATGTCGTGTCGGTTTTCGTAATGTCCCATTGCATTTTTTTCAAATTTTTATTTAATATCCTTAAATTTAAATATTTTATATCGTTACGTCATTCGTACAAATACGCACTCAATTGTTGGTTTAAGGCTACTTCATTCTAATATGCATATTTTGGTGTTGTCACTTATCCATTGCATTCTGGACGATTTTTCTAATGTCCCCACATTAATTTTATATTTTTTAAAATTTTTATTTAATATCCTTAAATTTAAATATTTTATATCGTTACGTTATACGTACAAATATGCACTCGATTGTTGGTTTAAGGTTAGTTCATGCGCCGATAATATTTTCCTAATTTTTTCATATTTTTATAAATATTTTTTCTATTTTTGATTTATTTTTTCATATTTTTTGAATTTTAATAAATGATATTTGTAAAAAAATATTTTCTCAACAAAAACTATCATTTACAAATTACGCGACCTTTTCGTGAGTGCACAGGCTCCGCCTCAAATCAAAACGTGCAGTTCGGGCCCGCATATGTGTAGTATGATTCTCTGGCAAAATCATGTCTACTCCTGTCACTTGGGTTTTTTTTAAGCATATATAAGGGGGGTAGAGGTGTTGAAGGCACTTCAAGGCGACTGTCGGTAGTTGGCATAGGCGCTCAGTGGCCATGTCGGCGTGCAGCGTGGGCACATGGCAGCATGCATGGCTTGTCCGTGCGAGCTGCTGGCGCTTGAATTCGGACGAGGCGGTGCTATCGTGCGAGCGGCGAGTCCTGGATACATGCTCTCGGGGCAAGGTCCAGGCACTGCACGCAGGCGGCCGAGCCCAGTCCACTGACGAGCGCCGACGTTCGTCGTGGGTGGCGCCCGTGCATAAGCCTCGGCGTGCCTTCATCTCCTCTTCTCCCCCCACGAGCGGGCTATCATGTCAAGCGGGACTTGCTTCAGCCTTGCAACGTCCGCATGGGCAGCAGCGCATGGCATCTATTGCTGGGCGTTGGGGCCAGTGCTGGGCGCGCATCGACAGAGCATTTGGACGCACGACGCGTGAGTTGTGTTTGACATGCACGGTAAGGTTAGATTCTTGCTCGAGCAGCGACGTCCTAACCCACCTGCCATCTCAGTCGCGGGGCAAGCGCAATGTAGGCTTGCTTGAAGTCGGTTTCCTGTGCTGCATACCTAATGCCCAGGGATTATCAAGTTTTATCGATGGCCCTTCGCCCCTCGCACTTCATGCGTGGGGTGAATCAAAAGGCCACCCTCGCGTCCCATGCCTCCTTCGCTTCATCGTGCGATGTCGTGGTCCGCGAGCGGCGTTCCGAAATCTCAGATGCGGCAGAAGCAGCGGGCATGGGGCCTTCATCGCTCCTATTTGCCCCGTACGATGCTCCTGCAAATGACTGTTGCGTTCGCCTTGAATCCGTCCATGCCCCCACGGCTAGGCCGGGCTCATGCGATGCTGGCATCGATGAGGAATGCTACCTGGTTGATCCTGCCAGTAGTCATATGGTTGTCTCAAAGATTAAGCTATGCATGTGTAATTATGAACAAATTCAGACTGTGAAACTACGAATGACTCATTAAATAAGTTATAGTTTGTTTGATGGTATCTACTAATCGGATAACCGTAGTAATTCTAGAGCTAATACGTGCAACAAACCCCGACTTCTGGAAGGGATGCATTTATTAGATAATTGGTCGACACGATCTCTGACCATTGCTGCGATGATTCATGATAACTCGATGAATCACACGGCCATCCTGCCGGTGATGCATCATTCAAATTTCTGACCTATCAATTTCCGATGGTAGGATAGTGGCCTACCATGGTGGTGATGGGTGATGGAGAATTAGGGTTCAATTTCGGAGAGGGAGCCTGAGAAACGGCTACCACATCCAAGGAAGGTAGCAGGCGCGCAAATTACCCAATCCTGACACGGGGAGGTAGTGACAATAAATAACAATACCGGGCTCAATGAGTCTGGTAATTGGAATGAGTACAATCTAAATCCCTTAACGAGGATCCATTGGAGGGAAAGTCGGGTGCCAGCAGCAGCAGTAATTCCATCTCCAATAGCGTATATTTAAGTTGTTGCATTAAAAAATCTTGTAGTTGGACCTTGTTATGGGTCGGTTGGTCCGCCTATGGTGTGCACCGATCATCTCGTCCCTTCTGTCGGCGATGCACTCCTGGCATTAACTGGCCGGGTCGTGCCTCCGACGCTGTTACTTTGAAGAAATTAGAGTGCTCAAAGCAAACCTACTGTCACAGGTTCATTTTTCACTACGTCAGCGGCACACAATTTTGCCCGTGCGGCGCCCATTGTTCCCCCAACCATGGGCCAGCCTTCCTCATTTCCTAGGTATTTAGTACGATCCTATGCCTGTGGGAAGCTCACCACAGAGGCTTTCCCCCTTTGGTGCCGCTCCTTCATTCATACCCCCCTTATATATGCTTAAAATAAATAATCCCAATGTCCCCCACTAGACATTATTTTGCCCGAGAATCATACTGGGGCTTAGATCATTCATCCGACCTCCAAATTTGGTGACGTTTGTTCCAACTTCTTTCTCTTGACTTCCTTCAAACCTCCATGAAGTTTCAACCCATTACCATGCACACAAAACGAGTTATGGCCTTCGGACCAATCAGCAAATTACGACAATGCCACTGGATTTTGTCCAAGTCAAGCCCTTATCGAAACGGACTCCAAACGACCCCAAATTTGGTAAGCATACATAAGGTACCATTAATATCAATAACATAAACGTGAATCCTCAAATTCCACTTGTAGCTCAAAATGGCATGGCGCTGACATCGAACACCGCCCACGATCCTTACCATGCCTCCGCCCCCTTGGGCTCACACCAAGCCCTCTCCAAATCACATTGGCACTCTTAGGACATGTCATTCAACATATCTAGATGCTTGTTGCCTCATTTTATGCCCATTTTCCTCATCCTCAACTTCAGCATATTCCCTCAGCACATGCCGCCTGCATAACTGAAAAGGTTGCGGCCTAGTTGGCACGCACAATCTAGGCGAGTGACGAGCCCCAAAACTTTGGGGAGTCACAACCTCACACATATGAAGTAGTTATTGTCCTCAATGACAAGCAACACCGACGACAACCCAAAGTCTGCACCCTTTAGGATTTACATCGCGTCCCCAAATCTTTGTGTGTGGGAACTCTTGCGAGCTCCTTCTTAAAAATGGAGTCAGGCCCCTCACCCTTCTCCCCATAGTTTTATCCAAGCGTGCACTCTGTACTTCTGCTCGGATGGTATCTCCACACCTACACCCTCTGGTGACTAACTTTACGGTGACCTTAAGTCATCTCCGCACCATGCTCCTCACGGCCTTCATCTTGTCCGGGAATCTGTTTCCACCCTAGAGATCCTACTAGACCGTCCATACCTGGCATGTCTATCCCTTCGATCCTTTGCCTCTAGTAGACAACTTTATTCCCTCCTGTACTTTTGCCTTTTAAGCACAACGTAACTAGGTAGGCATCCCTCGATGTGGCATCTTTACCAACCATTCCCTTATGGTCCTTATCTTTCGTCCTTTGGGCGACGTCACTGGCGGTAGCCAAAATTACGAACTTTATTCCAATCATCATTCACAACGGCCTTTGGAAACCCATGCTACACCATGGCACCTTTTGCCATCTCGTGTGCTCCGCACCTATAGACACTTCACACTCTCTTGGGATGTACCATTAGGCAAGTTCTTCTTGTCTCAAAGTGCCGACATATATGCACTACTCTGTGAATTAGATGTGTCATTCATAACACTCTCTTTCCCATCATAGTCCTTCAACGTTCGGTATACCCTCGTACCTATTGCCTGTGGCGAGAAATCTGTTGGTTCACCTATCTGCGGCCTCCGACCCGCTCTTCTACACTTGGAAAGAACCCATTCTCATACTTGGAACCCAATTCATTTTCAACGCTTTAGCTAATCCCACTTTGATGACTTTCCTTACCATAGTACTTTGGCACAACACCTCTCCATGAAATGGTTTGGTTTATGCGTGCTGCTCACACACCTGATGTCTTTATCTTCACCAGACTTTAGTGCCCATCTTTCTGCAAAGAAGCGTGCACTCAGGTCCTTCTTCACGTTGTCGCGGCCTAATGGTCCGCTTGGTGCTACCCTGGTTCTTGCCGTACATAGCATTCTCTCCAACTACAAGCTTTGCTTGTCCATGCCGTAGGATTCACTGCCCACTCATCCTGCATGGTTCTCTTCTGTAGGGACTCTCCTATCATTCCTCACAACCTATTGGATGGCTAGGTTTTATGGACTCTCCTGCCACTCTTCGCAGCCCACTAGGTGGCTAGGTTGTCGTTCCAACCTTGAGTCCGACTTCCTTTAGACGGACCCCTTCACTTGCCCTCAGCAAAGCTCAAGTCCAACCTTCTTGGTGGACACTCAACTTGATGCCTTAATTGCTTCCATGGCACGACCTAAGCATGATCAAGCCCAATATAGTCTACATCCTCAACACTCTTGGAACATGGCTGCGCGACCTGGCAGACATGGCTCATCTTCTTGACCATCAGACTTATCGGCATATCCCATTCTTTAACTCAGCGTAGACTCTTTCATGGATGACAACCCTGGCTCATCGCTTTGCATGAAAAAGATACTTGACTGACAAGCTTCTGATGCGCTTCGCTAACCTTGCTTGAAGTACTTGTCAAGTCCATGCTCTCTTCCGACCATAGTTTCCAACATACCGCTAACAGTGTTTTTGACGTACTGAAGGTTCCCCGCAATGAAGGACATTTGGGCACCAGCCATCCGATTGTCCCACTTTATGGTTCTACTCAAATAGCGCCACACGATGACCACACCTATTGACCCAAGGTGCCTCTACTGAATCCCTCTGCATACAGTACCCACTGATTTGAAGTCATCCCTAGAAGGTTTCTCAATTACTCTCGGATGCTTCGAATATGAATCAACCCCACAAACGAAGGCAGAATCAATGGCTGTGACATGGCGTGATTCTGAAATGATGGGTCTTGGTCGACATAGCTAATTCAAGCGTCTCAACGTACAACTAACTCCCTTTACAAGGTAGCATCGTCTCAAACAATCTTCATGAGCATGACGAATGTCAATCTATGCTTTGAAGAGATCGCTGTAATGACATTCACAATCTGCTCTCAATTCTACACTCTGATACCACTTGTCACGGGCTCATTTTTCACTACGTCAGTGGCACACAATTTTGCCCATGTGGAGCCTATGGTTCCCCCAACCATGGGCCAGCCTTCCTCATTTCCCAGGTCTTTAGCACGATCTTCTTCCTATGGGATGCTTGCCACATAGGCTTGCCCCCTTTGGTGCCGCTTCTTCAACGTGTCGGCTGTCATGGCCGACGTATAAGCAACTCTTCTGGCGTACCTTTAATCCTTGGATCTTGTCCATATGCGCCCCTGGGGATGGCTACGGACATACTCGTTACTTACCTTGGCTTGAGCATTGCCATCGCGTTCACAGCTCTATCCTCAAGTTTGACATCGCCTCGTGCATGTGCACTTGGCTTATGCTTTTCCCGAGTGGAGCAACCCTCAATCCTTGGCCTTTGTCTCAAGCGTCTTTCTTAGATATGCCCTCTTATTTAGATGGCCCTCAGGGATTGTCGGTTCATATAGCCAACCTCTA
>CM061557.1:6634357-6639357 GCA_030864225.1 Capsicum baccatum var. pendulum
ATGGCATGTGTCATTGGCTAAGCCGCCGCAGTGGAAGGGTCACGGCAGCCGCCTTGAAGTACAATTTCCATCGAACGGTGGGCAGACTTCTTTGCAGATGACTTAAATGCGCGATGGGGTATTGTAAGTGGCAGAGTGGCCTTGCTGCCACGATCCACTGAGATTCAGCCCTTTGTCGCTCCGGTTCGTCCCTCCCCATCCAATCTAACCACCCTGCCGCCCGTCTCCAAAGGAGGTTCGTGCATTCGTCCTAGAAAAATCCCACCAAGTGCTGCGAGCTCACCTCACCCGAGTTAGCCTGTTGTTTTTCAAGCATCGCGTAAGTTCCATTCCAAACAGTTAAGCATACAATATGAAGTGGCATTTTGCGAAAAACAACGGCATCGTAACTGGAGGATTTCCGCAATTCGGAGTGTGGCATAAGTGCTCAGCAAAGCGCCGAGAACAACGTCGGTGCGTGGAGGCATGCCACAATTAGAGGTTTATGTGACCGTCGAGCGCAATGCTGGAGACGCCTCCAATGACGAACGCCGATGGACGTATAGTGGCTTGCCATGGTGGTGTCTTTGTCAAGTTTGATATCCGTGCACTGTGGCACCAAGGCAGCTTGGCACCGTGGCTCCATGGCACCAAGGCACCGTGGCGCCATGGCACCAAGGCACCATGGCTCCGTGGCGCCATGGCACCAAGGCACCAAGGCACCGTGGTGCCATGGCACCAAGACACCAAGGCACCGTGGCGTCGTGGCTCCATGGCACCATGGAACCAAGGCACCAAGGCACCATGGCGCCATGGCACCAAGGCACCGTGGCGCCATGGCACCATGGCACCTAGGCACCTAAGCGCCATGGCACCAAGGCGGCGCGGTGCCATGGCACCATGGCACCGTGCCACACAGGCACCATGGCACACAAGCAGCTTGGCACACAGGCACCGTGGCACATAGGCACCGTGGCACCATGGCACCGTGCCACACAGGCACCATGGCACCAAGGCAGCTTCACAACGTGGCGCCATGGCACCAAGGCACCAAGGCAGTAAGGGACAACGGCACCATGGCACCACTGCACCATGGCACAAAGGCATCGTGGCGCCATGGCGCCGTGGCACTGCGGCACCATGGCACCGGGGCATCGTGGCACCATGGCACCAGCGCACCAAGGCACTGCCATGGTGCCATGGCACCGTTGAACCATGGCACCAAGGTACCATGGCACCAATGCAACGTGGAACCATAGCACCGTGGCACCATGGCACCAAGGCAGCATGGCGCCATTGCACCAAGGCACCATGGCACCTAGGCACCGTAGCGCCATGGCACCAAGGCGGCGTGGCACCATGACACCATGGCACCGTGCCACACACGCACCATGGCACACAGGCAGCTTGGCACACAGACACCGTGGTACACAGGCACCGTGGAACCATGGCACCGTGGGACACAGGCACCATGGCACCAAGGCAGTTTGGCAACGTGGCGCCATGGCACCAAGGAACCATGGCACCATGGCACCAAGGCAGCAAGGCACCACGGCCCCATGGCACCGCGGTACCATGGCACAAAGGCACCGTGGCGCCATGGCGCCGTGGCACTGCGGCACCATGGCACCGGGGCATCGTGGCACCATGGCACCAACGCACGAAGGCACTGCCACGGTGCCATGGCACCGTGGCACCATGGCACCAAGGCACCGTGGCACCAATGCAATGTGGCACCATAGCACCGTGGCACCATGGCACTAAGGCAGCATGGCGCCATGGCACCAAGGCACCGTGGTACCTTGGCACCGTGGCAACAAGGCACCATGGCACCAAGGCACTAACGCACCATGGCAAAATCAAAAGAGCGTAAACCTACGTTCGATCATCGTAATATTTTCCTAACGTTCATCCATCCTCCTCACCGTTGCATACTCATTTTTCTACATATCCGCTCTAATTTTTTATTTTAAATATATTTCAATATTACCTCATAGTTCGTGGCGGTTTTTGTAATGTCCCGTCGCCTTTTTTCAAATTTTTTATTTAATATGCTTAAATTTAAATATTTTATTTCGTTACGTCATTCGTACAAATGCGCACTCAATTGTTGGTTTAAGGCTACTTCATTCTAATATGCATATTTTGGGGTTGTCACTTATCCGTTGCATTCGGGGAAATTTTCCTAATGACCCCACGTTATTTTTATATTTTTTTAAAATTTTTATTTAATATTCTAATATTTAATTATTTTATATCGTTACGTTATACTAACAAATATGCACTCGATTGTTGGTTTAAGGTTACATATTTTTTGAATTTTAATAAATGATATTTGTAAAAAAATATTTTCTCAACGAAAATTATCATTTACAAATTACGCGACCTTTTTGTGAGTGCACAGGCTCCGTATCTAATCAAAACATGCAGTTTGGGTCCGCATATGTCTGGTATGATTCTCTAGCAAAATCATGTCTACTCCTGTCACTTGGTTTTTTTTTTTCAGCATATATAAGGGGGTAGAGGTGTTGAAGGCACTTTAAGGCGACTGTCGGTAGTTGGCATAGGCGCTTAGTGGCCATGTCGGCGAGCAGCGTGGGCGCATGGCAGCATGCATGGCTAGTCCATGCGAGCCATCCATGCCCGTGTAGGAACGTCGGCGGTGCTTCATTGTACGCTCGTGTCAGTTATCAGTGGCGTCATCTACGACGGGGCTGCTGGCGCTAGACTTTGGACGAGGCGGTGCCTTCGTGCGAACGGTGAGTACTGGATGCTGCTCTCGGGGAAAGCTCCAGGCACGGTACGCATCCGGCTAAGCCCAATCCGCGGCGAGCGCCGGCGGCCGGCGTGGGCGGCACCCGTGCATGAGTGTCGGTGTGCCTTCATCTCCTCTGATCCCCCACGGGTGGGCTATCGTGTCAAGCGGGACTTGCTTCAGCCTTGCAACGTTCCCGACGTGCATCTACAAAGCATTTAGATGCACGGCGTGTGAGTTATGTTCGGCACGTGCGGTTAGGTTGGATCCCTACTCGAGCAACGACATCCTGATCCGCTTGCCATCTCAGTCGCGGGGCAAACGCAATGTAGGCTTTCTCAAAGTCGGTTTTCTGTGCTTCATACCTAATGCCCAGGCATTATCAAGTTTTATCAATTGCCCTTCGCCCCTCGCATTTCGTGCGCAGGGCGAATCAAAAGGCCACCCTCGGGTCCTACACCTCCCTCTCTTTGTCGTGCGATGTCGTGGTACACGAGCGGTGGTCCGGATTCTCGGATGCGGCAGACGCAGCAGGCATGGGGCCTTACTCAGCTCCTATCTGCCCTGTACGACGCTTCTTGCAAACGATAGTCGCGCTCGCCTTGAATCCGTGTGTGCCCCCGCGGGCAGGCCGGGAGTATGCGACGCCGACGTCAATGAGGAATGCTACCTGGTTTATCCTGCCAGTAGTCATATACTTGTCTCAAAGATTAAGCCAAGCATGTGTAAGTATGAACAAATTCAGATTGTGAAACTGCGAATAGCTCATTAAATCAGTTATAGTTTGTTTGATGGTATCTACTACTCAGATAACCGTAGAAATTCTAGAGCTAATACGTGCAACAAACTCCGACTTCTGGAAGGGATGCATTTATTAGATAAAAGGTCGACGTGGGCTCTGCCCATTGCTGCGATGATTCATGATAACTCAATGGATCGCACGACCATCGTGCCGGCGATGCATCATTCAAATTTCTTCCCTATCAACTTTCGATGGTAGGATAGTGGCCTACCATGGTGCTGATGGGTGACGTAGAATTAGGGTTCTATTCTAGAGAGGGGGCCTGAGAAATGGCTACCACATCCAAGGAAGGCATCAGGCGCGCAAATAACCCAATCCTGACACGGGGAGGTAGTGACAATTAATAACAATACTGGGCTCAATGAGTCTGGTAATTGGAATGAGTACAATCTAAATCCCTTAAGGAGGATCCATTGGAGGGAAAGTCTGGTGCCAGCAGCCACAGTAATTCTAGCTCCAATAGCATATATTTAAGTTGTTGCAGTTAAAAAGCTCGTAGTTGGACTTTGGGATGGGCCGGCCGGTCCGCCTATGGTGTGCACCGATTGTCTCGTCCCTTATGTCGGCGATGCGCTCCTGGCCTTAACTGGCCGGGTCGTGCCTCCAGTGCTGCTACTTTGAAGAAATTAGAGTGATCAAAGTAAGCCTACGCTCTGTATACATTAGCATGGGATATCATTATAGGATTTCGGTCCTATTACGTTGGCCTTCAGGATCAGAGTAATGATTAACAGGGACAGTCGGGGGCATTGGTATTTCATCGTCAGAGGTGAAATTCTTGGATTTATGAAAGACGAAAAACTGCGAAAGCATTTGCCAAGGATGTTTTCATTAATCAAGAACGAAAGTTGGGGGCTCGAAGACGATCAGATACCGTCCTAGTCTGAACCATAAACGATGCCGACTAGGGATCAGTGGATGTTGCTTTTAGGACTCCACCGGCACCTTCTGAGAAATCAAAGATTTTGGGATCCGGGGGGAGTATGGTCGGAAGGCTGAAACATAAAGGAATTGACAGAAGGGCACCACCAGGAGTGGAGCCTAGGGCTTAATTTGACTCAACACGGGGAAACTTACCAGGTCCAAACATAGTAAGGATTGACAGACTGAGAGCTCTTTCTTGATTCTATGGGTGGTGGTGCATGGCCGTTCTTAGTTGGTGGAGCGATTTGTCTGGTTAATTCTGTTAACAAATGAGACCTCAGCCTGCTAACTAGCTATGCGGAGGTATCCCATCGCGGCCAGCTTCTTAGAGGGACTACGACCTTTTAGGCCGTGGAAGTTTGAGGCAATAACAGGTCTGTGATCCCCTTAGATGTTCTGGGCTGCAATCGCGCTACACTGATGTATTCAACGAGTTTATAGCCTTGGCCGACAGGCTCGGGTAATCTTTGAAATTTCATCGTGATGGGGATAGATCATTGAAACTGTTGGTATTCAACTAGGAATTCCTAGTAAGCGCGA
>CM061557.1:6654357-6669357 GCA_030864225.1 Capsicum baccatum var. pendulum
TCTGGGGAGGCAACACTTTGGTTCAATAGGTTGACTCCTGATTCAATTACAAATTGGAGGCAATTGAGAGACGCTTTCCTAGAAAGATTCTTTCCTCCATCCAAGAGGGCTCAATTGAGAGATGAAATCAGCAACTTTTGTCAGCTTCCCTCTGAAGCTCTTCATGAAGCATGGGAGAGGTTCAAGACAAAGCTAGCGAGATGCCCTAACCATCACATGACTAATGTTCAACTCATGCAGATCTTGTACAGAGCCTTGAATTCAGTAACTAAACCAGTGGTGGACAACGCAGCTGGAGGTTCTTTTATGGACCTTACCTTTGGTCAAGCAAGCAATATGCTAGATCGCATGACAAAGCAAAGTAGAGCTTGGCATACCAGGGATTCTGAGGTAGCAAGCCCCACTTTATCTATTGGTATCTCTGCAGACCAAAGAACAAGAGAAGAAGAACATGAGCAAGACATGGCGCACATGAAAACACAATTGGATCTTCTGACAAAGCACTTATTATCAGGGAAGACCGAAAAAGTGAAAGCTGTGGCGCTGAAAGGAAGAGACGAATCTGATTCAGAAGAGGAGGCCAAGTACTTGAATAATCAGGGGGGTTTCCGTGGGAATGCCCAAGGAAACCAAGGTCGGAACTATTATGATAAATCTGGAAACAAAGACCAAGGTAGTTGGAAGAACAAGAATGAAAAGAGTGGTTTGTACGTTCCCCCTGGTAAACGTGACACCACCACATCTAACTCTATGGAAGACATGATGGCTAAGTTATTGAAAGGAGTGGAAGCAACAAGCGCGGGAGTTAAGGAAGTGATTGATGATTTGTCCTCCATGAAGCAACTAGTTGATTCTCATTCCACTTCTATCAAGCAAATAGAGCAGCAATTGAGCCAACTTTCAGCAGCATTCAATCAAAGAAAGGCTGGCACCTTACCGAGCGATACTGTGCAAAACCCAAGGAATGATGGGTCATGCATGGCCATCACTACCAGGAGTGGTAAGGTACTGGAAAATTCAGCAAAAGGCAAGCAAGTGGTTGACGTAGAAGCAGACATTGACGCCACACCTAGTGACGTTACAAGAGAAGAAGCCGCAACAAATACTTCAAATGTCAAGGATGTTTTACCTAGTGACGTGCAGCCTGAAAAAAATGATAAACGGAAGCAAGAGGAGAAGAAAGCCGTGGAGAGAACACTTCCATACCCACCACCACCTTTTCCACAAAGATTGAAGAAGGTGGCCGATGACACTAAGTTCAGCAAATTTATGACTATGTTGAAGCAGCTGACCATTAATGTCCCATTGGTAGAGGCAATCGAACAAATGCCTGGGTATGCAAAGTTTATTAAAGATCTTTTGACTAAGAAGAGGGCAGCAAGTTATGAGCTGAAAGATGATGTGCATCATTGTAGTGCAATTGCTACCCGATCGATAGTTCAGAAGAAAGCCGACCCCGGAGCTTTCACGATTCCTTGCACCGTCGGATCTTTGGACTTTGCTAAAGCATTGTGTGACTTAGGAGCCATCATCAAATTGATGCCATTATCAATCTACAAGAAGTTGGGGTTAGGAGATCCTACACCAACTAATATGAGGCTTGTTATGGCGGATAGGTCGGTAAAACGACCGGTTGATATTCTATGCGATGTCTTGGTAAAGGTTTCTTCATTTATCTTTCCAGCAGACTTTGTCATCTTGGATTGTGAAGCAGATTCAGAGGTTCCCATAATCTTGGGACACCCCTTCCTTGCTACGGGAAGTGTGCTCATAGATTTGAGAGCTAATGAGCTTTCATTCTGAATAAATGATGAAGTGGTTCGCTTTGATGTTTGCAAATCAATGAAGCAACCAAAAGATCTGAGTGTATTTTCTGTGGCTGATGTTGTCTTTGATGATGAGAAAGAGTTACTTTCTGAAGATCGAATTCTTGATGATCCTTTGGAGGTTTTGCTCATGAAAGGAGAGAATGATGATGCTGAAATTTCTGAAGAAGATATTTGTGCTCTATCGGGATTAGGGACATATCGTTATCCTCCGAAGAAGCTGGATCTTGATCTCAAGAATCGACCCACACCACCAGCTAAGCCATCTATTGAAGAGCCACCCACGTTAGAATTGAAGGAGCTGCCAAGCCATTTGAAGTACGCATTTTTAGGAAGCGGAAACACTCTTCCAGTCATTGTGGCAGCCGATTTGGGTGAGCAACAAGTTGCAGCTCTTATTGCAATCTTACGCAAGTATATTAGATCTATTGGATGGACCATTGCGGATATCATTGGTATTCCACCTGGGATTTGCACTCATAAAATTCAGCTTCAAGAAAAGTGCACACCCACCATTGAACATCAAAGACGTCTAAACCCACCAATGCAAGAAGTGGTGAAGAAGGAGATTATCAAATGGTTAGACGCAGGAGTTGTATACCCTATCTCTGATAGTACATGGGTGAGTCCTGTGCAATGTGTTCCCAAAAAAGGAGGTATGACAGTGGTCGCGAATGCAAAGAATGAGCTTATTCCACTCAGGCCCATTACTGGATGGAGAGTATGCATGGACTACCGCAAGCTGAATTCTTGGACGCTCAAGGATCACTTCCCCATGCCATTTATGGACCAAATGCTAGATCGATTAGCGGGGAAAGGACGGTTTTGTTTCTTGGATGGTTATTCAGGTTGTAATCAGATTTGTATTGCTCCCGAAGACCAAGAGAAGACAACGTTCACATGCCCATATGGTACGTTTGCCTTCAAACGTATGCCATTCGGGTTATGTAACGCACCAGCCACCTTTCAACGTTGTATGATGTCTATTTTCTCTGATATGGTTGAAGACACTTTGGAGGTATTTATGGACGACTTTTCAGTTGTTGGTGAGTCCTTTGAAGCATGTTTGGCAAACTTGAGCATGGCATTGCAAAGATGTGTAGAGTTCAACCTTGTGCTGAATTGGGAGAAGTGCCACTTCATGGTAAAAGAAGGAATCGTTCTTGGGCACAAGATCTCCGAAAGAGAAATAGAGGTTGATCGCGCTAAAATAGAGGTAATAGAGAAGCTACCGCCTCCAATTTCGGTGAAGGGAGTTCGTAGTTTTCTTGGCCATGCTGGGTTTTATCGTAGATTCATCAAAGACTTCTCCAAAATTTCTAGTCCATTATGCAAACTATTGGAGAAAGATGCGAAGTTTGACTTTAAAGATTGCTTAAAGGCATTCGAATGCCTTAAAGGAAAACTCATTGAAGCCCCTATCATGGTAGCACCAGATTGGACGCTCCCATTTGAAGTCATGTATGATGCTAGTGGTGTAGCCGTTGGTGCTGTTCTTGGACAGAGAAAGGAGAAATTGTTTCATCTTATCTATTATGCAAGTAAGGTCCTAAATGAAGCCCAAAGGAACTACACTGTTACTGAACAAGAGCTCTTAGCAGTTGTGTATGCGTTTGAGAAGTTCGTGCCTATCTATTGGGTACTAAGGTGATCGTTCATACAGACCATGCAGCTCTTAGGTATCTAATGACGAAAAAGGATGCAAAACCAAGGTTGATTCGATGGGTATTGCTACTGCAAGAGTTTGATTTCGAAGTCAAAGATAGAAGAGGTTGCGAGAACCAAGTGGCTGATCACTTATCTAGACTTGAGAATAAGTATGTGGACAACCGGAAAATCAGATTGATGATGCATTCCCTGACGAGTAGATACTAGCGACAACAATGGAGAAATTACCATGGTATGCCGACTTTGCAAATTTCGTGGTGAGTAATGTGTTACCTTCCAATTTATCTTACCACCAAAGGAGGAAGTTTATGCATGACGTTCAGCACTACTATTGGGATGAGCTTTATTTGTTTCGAAGATGCGCGGATGGTATTATTCGACGATGTATATCCCATGAAGAAGTGCCTACTATATTGGAAGCATGCCACACTTCGCAAGTTGGAGGACATCATGCAGGGAATCGAACGACAAGGAAAGTCTTGCAAAGTGGTTATTATTGGCCTACAACATTCAGAGATGCACACGACTATGTGAGAAGGTGTGACCAATGCCAACGTCAAGGTGCTATTTCAAAACACCATGAAATTCCCATGTCCAAAATTCTGGAGGTAGAACTCTTTGATGTGTGGGGTATTGATTTCATGGGTCCATTCGTGAATTCATTTGGAATGAAGTACATCTTGGTTGCTGTGGATTATGTATCGAAATGGGTGGAAGCTGTAGCATTGGCCGACAATGAAGGAAAGCGTGTTGTAGCATTTTTAAAGAAGAATATCTTCTCTCGCTTTGGAGTACCTCGTACTGTCATAAGTGATGGAGGATCTCACTTTTGCAACAAGCTATTCAAATCTGTATTGGCCAAGTATGGAGTCAAGCAACACAAGGTAGCTACGCCTTATCATCCCGAAACCAGTGGACAAGTTGAGGTTTCAAACCGCGAGATCAAGCAAAGCTTTGCCAAGACGGTTAATGCGAATAGGAAGGACTGGTCTCGAAAGCTAGATGATGCACTATGGGCATATAGGACTGCATTCAAGACACCCATTGTCATGTCACCTTATCAGCTAGTTTATGGGAAGGCTTGTCATCTACCCATCGAGCTTGAATACAACACATTGTGGGCATTGAAGCACTTGAATCTGAATTGGGATGATGTGAAGAACCTGAGGTTGGAGCAGCTGAACGAACTAGATGAATTTCGTCTCCATGCATATGAAAGATCGGATTTATACAAGGAGCGGATGAAGAAGTATCATGATCAGCGGATTGTTCGACGAAACTTCCAAAAAGGTGACATGGTACTACTCTTTAACTCAAGACTCAAGATCTTCCCAGGTAAGTTAAAATCAAAGTGGTCTGGTCCATTTAAAGTCATCCAAGTCTACTCGTCTGGAGTAGTCGAATTGGTAGACAATGATGGTGTTGTCTTCAAAGTGAATGGCCAACGTGCTAAGCCATATATCGGTCCTCTTGACTCGATGAATGACATGGGCATCACTTATCTCGAAGAAGTCTAAGTACTCGAGATTACTACGTCGAGCCACGACAATAAATAAGGCGCTAGATGGGAGGCAACCCATCGTTTTATTGTTTTATTGTTTTATCGTTTTGTCATTTTATCGTTTTATCGTTTTAGTATTTTTTCTTTTTGATAAATGAAAATCCAAAAATAAGAGTCGTGCCACGAACAAAACTAAGGCGCTTGGTGGGAGGCAACCCATCGTACTAATCGTTTTCATTTTGTTTTGAGCTAATATAGGTGCAAGAAGTATGCGACGAGGAGATTGATCTCAATTGACGATTTGGACGCATTGTATGGTAAAGTTGGTAAGTTAGGAACGGTGAGGCATAAGGCTATGGATTGAGCCTTTTCCGCGTCAAAATAGGCTTCGAGGAAGGCTAGGCCTTGGTAAAAATAGGCCACGAACGATGCACAACCTATTCTATAGCCTAAGGACTCGGAATCTAGTGTGCTATACACTATGCGCCGCCTATTCCTAGGTATGCTTTTGACTATGCGCCGCCTATGCTATGGCATTTGGTCTCAGTATCTCATGTGCCATAGACTATGCGGCGCATATGTCTACAAATGCCATAGACTATGCGGCGCATATGTCCCATTATGCCATAGACAATGCGCCGCATATGTCATTGATATTCCGAGTGATATGCGCCGCATGTGTGGTGTTTTTGTCCCCAAATCTGATTGTAAATGGGTCATGACCCGACCCATACTCTTCCTATATAAAGGGGACTTGGTTTTATAACACAACCACATTAGAAACAACCCTAAAGGCGCCACATAACCCTCCAAATCCTCTCAAAATTTTCTTCCTTTGTTCTTCCAATTCACAACAACTTCTCCACAAGCTTCAAGAAAGTACGTACTATCTTATTCTTCATCTATTTATCGTATGTACTACGTTGCTATGCTTATTCTAAATTGCTAAATCATATAAGATTGATGGTGATGTTCATGTGTTTGGATTGTTGTTGCAAAATCATGTGAGTGAATATATACGTAGGGAATTCTTGACTTGTTTCCGACTTGAATTTTGTTTCGAAAGCATTGTTATGATATTGGCTGAATATATATGGCTATGAATATTGCTTAAGAGTGATGTTTGGATGCTTACATAATAGACTATCCCGGCCATCGGGATAAGGTTATAGTGCCTATCGACTTAGGAGGTTGTGCTTGTTGTACGAATAACGATTCCATGTGGTAACCCCTATGTCATAGTGTTGCTATATCCACCATGAAAGTAGCCCAATAGCTGCAAATAAGTGATGCAATGCTGATTTTCTTGTCGGAATACAATCCTAAAACGTATGTCGACGAAATCTGAGTACTCGACCACTTTCACTTCATTGATTTGTGCTAACGAAGCTAAGTGTGGGGTGGTACCCCTAGTGCTTGCATATAGATTGTATCAAGTGAGATTGTGCTGCAACTTACATTATTTCTAGTCTGAGGTACAATGGCACCTAAATCAAGGCAAGGCAAGGAGAAGGCTACCACGTCCCAAAAGGGCAAAAAGAGAAGTCTAATAGACCAAGGAGAATCATCCTCCGCGCACCTACCATGCTGAATGTTCGGAATAAAATGGGTTCTTGAGGAAGAAGCCAAAGCATGGTACAGCAGCAATAAAGAAAGAAAGTATGTACACGTCGATTTGATCAACAAGGAGACCTTAGCGAAGAAGGAGCCGCAAATGTTGGCAAAAATAATGGCTTTGAAGCTGGATTTCATCTTCCGCGACATGGGAGAGTGCAATCTTGACTTGAAAAGAGAGTTTTATGCCAACTGGTCGCCAAACCCAACAGGCAACGAAGTCAAAATTCGGGGCCAAGTGTTACAGCTTACAGCGGATTGGATCAACTCTTTTCTTGGCTTACCTTCGGTCGACACAACACCATTCAAAGAGCTGTACAGCAGGCCTCCTTATAGAGCGATACGACACACGCTTTGTGGAAGTAGATCAATGGAAAGGTGGGGCAGACATAAGGAAACAGGCCATCACAACACCTTCCCCTATGCTCCACTAAATAGGGAAGCAAGAATCTGGATGCGCATTGTCAACTCATGTATTATTCCTGGGACTCAATACACCAAGATATCGAGAGATAGAGTGTGTTTGGTCTATGCTTTGATAACGAATGTCCCTATCAACTTTGAGGTAATATTCGATCTACCATGAGGAAGGCCAGACTCCACAAAAGGTCCCATTTCACATTCGGAAATTTGTTGACAGCAATGTTGTGGAAGGCGGATATTGAAGAGGAACTAGCTAACCACAAACTCCCACATAACCCAAAGATGGTTGACCTCACCAAGGTCAAAGATGCTGAAACAACTCATGGAGTCAACCTTACTACTGCGAAGAGACATGCTCGTGATGATATTTTCTTCCGTCATCTCTATGGCATGACATGATTCACTATGATGAGTGGTGGACGTATTCCAACTGCTGAAGAGCTCCAACAGCTGGACCACGACTACCCAATGAACAGGCATGCAGAGGAGATGTGTGGAGTGGGCGTATATTTTGAGGAACCTCTAGACGATGACGTGCCGACTGATGATGATAGACGCTTGCCTGATTCTGATGATGAGGAGAACTCTGACGCTGACTATTATGATGATTCCGACGAAGGGGGTATGACCCCCGACATTGATGAAGGGTCCGACTAACCAAGTTCTTCGACTTTATTTTCCACTGAGGGCAGTGTCCGGTCTAAGTGTGGGGTGGCAGAATCGCATGCTATACTTCTTTGTTTGCACCTATGTTTGTATGTTTGTTTGTTTACTTTGTTTTTTTTGAGTCCATTTTTTTGTTTTTTTTCGTTTGACGTTTTTTTTAGTTTTTTTTAGGAGTCAAATTTTTCTAGCTACACATGAAATTATTTTGATAGGCAGCATGAGATTATAACAAGAGTATGTGCTACAATTGTGACTATTGAGATGTTTAGGCTCTAGTTGTGACTCATTATGTGATATTGTGTGATTCAATACCTTCACTTGTTGGGTCGAGAGTCTATATTACTTCCAATCAAGTCGACCATGTGCCTTGTGTGTGTGAGATTAATCATATATTCTATGATTTTGGCTGATGCTAGAACTTGCCTGGTATGTATGCAAAGCAAAAATAAGGAGTGTAAGTTTGGGATATGATTTAGGCATTTCTTTGGCAACCTATATTTGTTTATCTTCAGTTTTACCTACCCATAGACATCATCCTAGTTAAACCCTTTTGAGCCTTTAGCCTATTTCTTTGACAACCTTGTATGTAAGCCTAATCCATTTCCTTTCAAGACCGTAATTTGATCCAAATTCCTAAGTGCTTTAAAGTGAAAAAGTCATGTGACAACATAAGAGGAAATTGGGTGAGTATAATGCTATAAATTGGAATGGTTCTTGAATGTGTTATGAAAAAGAAAAAAAAAGTGCTATCATAAGAGGTATGTTGTGAAAAGAAAAAGGAAAAGAAAGCTGAAAAGCGAGTTGTGCTTTAAAATTGAAAAACAAAAGAGGAGAACAAGGGTGGTAGAAAAAAAAAGGGGTTGAAAGAAAAAAGTGTTAATGATACAAAGTGATGTATTAAAGCGCTTATGAACCTAGTCACTATTCTTGGCCAAAATAGTCCTACCCGTCCCTTAGCCTACATTACAACCATCAAAAGACCTACTCGATCCTAATCCTAACATTCTGACATTTAGTGGAGTACTACACTAAGGGCAAGCCTATGGTCATTAGTTGCTACATATGAATTCTTTGTGAGAGCGAGAGCAAGGATATTTTGATACCCATGTTTGAAAAATATGCTATACTTGTGAGTGATTATGGGTACTATATTGTGAGACACACATGGTTGATGAGTCTTGGATGGTTGTATATGCTTCTATGCACCTTAACGTTTGCATGCGAGTTGATCACCATCACGAGTCTATGCTTGAGGTTAAATGGTTTCTACTTATAATCGAAAATCTACTCTTTGTTGATAATTGTTGTGCTTGTCTTGACGAATGTTTTGTGTTGTTGTTGTAAAAACCTTAAGTCGATGCTTAGAAGGACATGATATGTTGTTCGAGGATGAACAAAGCTCTAAGTGTGGGGTGTTGATGATAGGTGGATTTACACGCCTATATCAATATATTTTGCCCATATTTTAGCCTAGTTTTGAGAACAAATTATATATTTCATGCACTTTTAGTCCTTTTTCCTGTAAATGAGCTAACAAACATGATTAGGAAAGTTTCAGGTATAAATGATGCAAAATACAGCATTTTATGGCTTACTTGACGCAAAATAAAGCTCACGAACGAAGTGGAAAGGAGCTGGACGCCTAAAGGACCAAATCTGTTGCATGGAAAATCTGTCCCGGGCTAAAACAACAATTCTGAAGACTTTGGGGACTTACAGACACAAAGTTGGATTTTTACAAAGATACATTAACCTAGTACAATTAGGTTATGTATTTCACTATTCTATTTGGATTATGATATTGTAACCTTACCCTAGTACATTTGGGTCAAGGATTTCATTAGTATATTAGGATTTGGTTATTTATTTCATTAGCTTAGTAGGAGTAGGATAGGAGTATTATAAATACCCTATCATGCTAGAAGATTTTTAAGACCCTTCTTACAATTCATTCTTCTATCTTTTTATTCTTCACTTAATTCAACAATTAATTTTCTTCCATCTCTCTCATCTTCCACTACAACACTTCTAATCCACTCTTCTATTCTAAAATTCCACAACAAGAGAATCGTTACTGTATAGGGAATCACCAAAACCACACGCCTATCACCTACTTCTCACGCCATCAACCATGCAAATCGTGATATCCTTCGCATTCATGGGTAACTAAACCTCTTAGTTGGGGTTATGGAAGCCGAATGAGTTACTATCTATAGCTGTGAGTTTGTGAGTTCAAGACAAGTATATTGCTTATATCATTATTCTCTTCATCTTAATCAACATTCTTTGCGGTTGCAAACGCAAGAATACGCCAGTCTAAAGCGCTTAGGAACCTAGTCACTATTCTTGGCCAAAATAGTCCTACCCGTCCCTTAGCCTACATTACAAACATCAAAAGACCTACTTGATCCTAATCCTAACATTCTGACATTTAGTGGAGTACTACACTAAGGGCAAGCCTATGGTATTAGTTGCTACATATGAATTCTTTGTGAGAGCGAGAGCAAGGATATTTTGATACCCATGTTTGAAAAATATGCTATACTTGTGAGTGATTATGGGTACTATATTGTGAGACACACATGGTTGATGAGTCTTGGATAGTTGTATATGCTTCTATGTACCTTAACGTTTGCATGCAAGTTGATCACCATCACGAGTCTATGCTTGAGGTTAAATGGTTTCTGCTTATAATCGAAAAGCTACTCTTTGTTGATAATTGTTGTGCTTGTCTTGACGAATGTTTTGTGTTGTTGTTGTAAAAACCTTAAGTCGATGCTTAGAAGTACATGATATGTTGTTCGAGGACGAACAAAGCTCTAAGTGTGGGGTGTTGATGATAGGCGGATTTACACGCCTATATCAATATATTTTGCCCATATTTTAGCCTAGTTTTGAGAACAAATTATATATTTCATGCACTTTTAGTCCTTTTTCCTGTAAATGAGCTAACAAACATGATTAGGAAAGTTTCAGGTATAAATGATGCAAAATACAGCATTTTATGGCTTACTTGACGCAAAAGAAAGCTCACGAACGAAGTGGAAAGGAGCTGGACGCCTAAAGGACCAAATCTGCTGCATGGAAAATCTGTCCCGGGCTAAAACAGCAATTCTGAAGACTTTGGGGACTTACAGACACAAAGCTGGATTTTTACAAAGATACATTAACCTAGTACAATTAGGTTATGTATTTCACTATTCTATTTGGATTATGATATTTTAACCTTACCCTAGTACATTTGGGTCAAGGATTTCATTAGTATATTAGGATTTGGTTATTTATTTCATTAGCTTAGTAGGGGTAGGATATGAGTATTATAAATACCCTATCATGCTAGAAGATTTTTAAGACCCTTCTTACAATTCATTCTTCTATCTTTTTATTCTTCACTTAATTCAACAATTAATTTTCTTCCATCTCTCTCATCTTCCACTACAACACTTCTAATCTACTCTTCGATTCTAAAATTCCACAACAAGAGAATCGTTACTTGCTAGGGAATCACCAAAACCACACACCTATCACCTACTTCTCACGCCATCAACCATGCAAATCGTGATATCCTTCGCATTCATGGGTAACTAAACCTCTTAGTTGGGGTTATGGAAGCCGAATGAGTTACTATCTATAGCTGTGAGTTTGTGAGTTCAAGACAAGTATATTGCTTATATCATTATTCTCTTCATCTTAATCTACATTCTTTGCGGTTGCAAACGCAAGAATACGCTAGTCTAACATTTAACTTGTTCGCGAGAAAGGTTATTTGTCTGGAAAAGAGATAATGTCAAGGTAGTAGGACACCCTTTCCTATTAAAAAGCTAGTGCCGTAACTTGACTAACCTCTTGGAGAATTCGTACCGTTAGACACGCTTTAAGCTCGCGAGAGTTAAAGTGAAATAGTCCTTGTTTAGGTCGCGAGACGCTTGGATTTACCATCGACTACAATTCTCTATAAGCAATTGCATGTCAAGACTCTACACACTCATAGACAATAGAGACGTATACCTCAGAAGGTGGACATAACCCCAACGCCTCAATTCTCATTGTTTACAACCTACGTAACAATCTTTCTTTTTTTACTGTACTATTTTCAGCTTTTACTTTATTGTTTTGGTTACATATTACAATCCCCCCTTCTTACGAGACTTGCACCAAAAGTCTATTAATTTTACTTACTTGTTGGCCAAGCTATTCCCTGTGGGATCGACACCCAACCCAGGTTGGGTTCTATATTTGCTAAAGACCGCTTTACACTCCTACGAGAGCTGTAGATTGAGCGTTATCACCCGAGTTAGCCTCTTGTTTTTCAAGTGTCGCGCGCGTTCCATTCCAAATAGTTAAGCATACGACATGAAGTGGCCTTTCGTGAAAAACAACGGCATCGCAACTGGAGGATTTCCGCGATTCAGAGTTCGGTATAAGTGCTCAGCGAAGTGCCGAGAACAACATCGGTGCGTGGAGGTATGCCACAATTAGAGGTTTTTATGACCGTCGAGTGCAATCCTGGAGACGCCTCCAATGACGAACGCCGACGGACGTATAGTGGCCTACCATGGTGGTGTCTTTTCCAAGTTGGATATCCGTGCACCGTGACACCATGGCAGCTTTGCACCGTGGCGCCATGGCACCAAGACACCGTGGTGCCATGGAACCAAGGCACCGTGGTGCCATGGAACAAAGGCACCAGGGCACCAGGGCTCCGTGGCACCATGGCACCAATTCACCAAGGCACTGAAGCACCGTGGTGCCAAGGCACCAAGGCAACAAGGCACCGTGGCGCCATGGCACCATGGCACCGTGGCACCATGGCACCGTGGCACCAAGGAACCGTGGTGCCATGGCACCGTGGCGCCATGGCACCATGGCACCATGGCACTATGGCACCGTGGCGCCATGGCACCAAGGCATCAAGGCACCAAGGCACCATGGCGCCATCACACCTAGGCACCTTGGCGCCATGGCACCAAGCCGTCGTGGCGCCATGGCACCATGGTACCGTGTCACACAGGCACCATGGCACCAAGGCAGCTTGGCACACAGGCACCGTAGCACACAGGCACCGTGGAACACAGGCTCCGTGGCACACAGGCACCATGGCACCATGGCTCCGTGGCACCGTGCCACCATGGCACCAAGGCACTAAGGCATCATGGCACCATGGCACCAAGGCAGAAAGGCACTGCGGCGCCAGGGCACCGTGGCACCATGACACCAAGGCACTGTGGCGCCATGGCGCCATGGCACTGCGGAACCATGGCACCGGGGCATCGTGGAACCATAGCACCAACGCACCAAGGCACCAAGGCACTGCCATGGTGCCATGGCACCGTGGCACCATGGCACCAAGGCACCAAGGCACCGTGGCACCAATGCACCGTGGCACCACAGCACCGTGGCACCATGGCACCAAGGCACCATGGCGCCATGGCACCAAGGCACCATGGCGCCGTGGCACCGTGGCACCGTGGCACCCAGGCACTAACGCACCATGGAAAAATCAAAAAAGCATAAACCTACGTTCGATCATCCTAATATTTTCCTGACGTTCATCTATCCTCCTCACCGTTACATACTCATTTTTCTACATATCCGCTCTAATTTTTTATTTTAAATATATTTCAATGTTACCTCATATGTCGTGGCGGTTTTCGTAATGTCCCGTCGTTTTTTTTTTAAATTTTTATTTAATATCCTTAAATTTAAATATTTTATATAGTTACGTCAATCGTACAATTGCGCACTCAATTGTTGTTTTAAGGCTACTTCATTCTACTATGCATATTTTGGGGTTGTCACTTATCCATTGCATTTTGGGCGATTTTCCTAATGACCCCACATTATTTTTATATATTTTTAAAATTTTTATTTAATATCCTTAAATTTAAATATTTCATATCATTACGTTATACATACAGATATGCACTGGATTGTTGGTTTAAGGTTAGTTCATGCGCTGAGAATATTTTCCTAATTTTTTCATATTTTTTTAAATATATTTTCTATTTTTGATTTATTTTTACATATTTTTAGAATTTAAATAAATAATATTTGTAAAATAATATTTTCTCAACGAAAATTATCATTTACAAATTACGCGACCTTGTTGTGAGTGCACATGCTCTATATCTCATCAAAACGTGCAGTTCGGGTCCGCATATGTCTGGTACGATTCTCTGGCAAAATCATGTCTACTCCTGTCACTTGGGATTTTTTTAAAGCATATATAAGGGGGGTAGAGGTGTTGAAGGCACTTCCAGGCGACTGTCGGTAGTTGGCATAGGCGCTTAGTGGCTATGTCGGCGAGCAGCGTGGGCGCATGGCAGAATGCATGGCTAGTCCGTGTGAGCCGTCCGTGCTCGTGTAGCAACGTCGGCGGTGCTTCATTATATGCTTGTGTCGGTTATCGGTGTCATCGTCCATGACAGGGCTGCTAGCGCTAGACTTCTAACAAGGCGGTGCCTTCGTGCGAGTGGCGAGTACTGGATGCTGCTGTCGGGGCAAGCTCCAGGTGCTACAAACATGCGGATGAGCCCAATCCGCGGCGAGCGCCGACGGCCGGTGTGGGCAGCACCCGTACATGAGCTTCGACGTGCCTTCATCTCCTTTGTTCCCCCCACGGGCGGGCTATCATTTCAAGCGGGACTTGCTTCAGCTTTGCAATGTCTGTATGGGTAGCAGCGCACGGCATCTATTACCGGGAATTGGGGCCAGTACCGGGCATGCATCGATGGAGCATTTAGACGCACGGCGTGTGAGTTGTCTTCGGCAGGTGCGGTTAGGTTGGATCCCTACGCGAGCAGTGACGTCCTGACCCTCCTGCTATCTCAGTCACGGGGCAAGTGCAATGTAGTCTTGCTCGAAGTCGGTTTCCTGTGCTGCATACCTAATGCCCAAGCATTATCAAGTTTTATCGATAGCCCTTCGCCCCTCGCATTTCGTGTGCAGGAGGAATCAAAAGGCCGCCCTCGTGTCCCACGTCTCCCTTGCTTCATCATACGATGTCGTGGTTTGCGAGCGGCGGTCCGGATTTTCGGATGCAGTAGACGTAGCGGGCATGGGGCCTTCATCATCTCCTAACTGCCCCGTACGATGCTCCTTGCAAACGACGATCACGCTTGCCTTAAATTCGTCTGCGCCCCTGCAGGAAGGCCAGGCTCATGCGATGCCGACGTCGATGAGGAATGCTACCTGGTTGATCCTGCCAGTAGTCATATGCTTGTCTCAAAGATTAAGCCAAGCATGTGTAAGTATGAACAAATTCAGACTGTGAAACTGCGAATGGCTCATTAAATCAGTTAT
>CM061557.1:6676857-6681857 GCA_030864225.1 Capsicum baccatum var. pendulum
CGGGGAAACTTACCCGGTCCAGACATAGTAAGGATTGACAGACTGAGAGCTCTTTCTTGATTCTATGGGTGGTTGTGCATGGCCTTTCTTAGTTGGTGAAGCAATTTGTCTGGTTAATTTCGTTAATGAATGAGACCTCAACCTGCTAACTAGCTATGCGGAGGTATCCCTTCGGGGCCAGCTTCTTAGAGGGACTACGGCCTTTTAGGCCGCGGAAGTTTGAGGCAATAACAGGTCTGTGATGCCCTTAGATGTTCTGCGTAACACGCACACTACATTGATGTATTCCACGAGTTTATAGCCTTGGCCGACAGGCCCAAGAAATCTTTCAAATTTCATCATGATGAGGATAGATCATTGAAATTGTTGGCCTTCAATGAGGACTTCCTAGTAAGCGCGAGTCATCAGCTCACGTTGAATATGTCCCTGCCCTTTGTACGCACCACCCCTCGCTCCTACCGATTGAATGATCCGGTGAAATGTTCGGATCGCGGCGACGTGGGAGGTTCGCTGCCCGCGACATCGTGAGAAGTCCACTGAACCTTATCATTTAGAGAAAGGAGAAGTCGTAACAAGGTTTCCGTAGGTGAACCTGTGGAAGGATCATTGTCAAAACCTGCACCGCAGAACGACCCTGCGAACGTGTTTAAAAACTGGGGAGTCCGCACGGGCGGGGTGCTCCGGCACCTCGCACGAGTACCTCCCCCCATTCCTGGAGCGTGCGCCCAGCGCGCTCGGCGAGCGACCAACGACCCCTGATGCGGAAAGCGCCAAGGAATACCTGAATCGATAGCCTGCCCCTCGCGCCCCGTCCATGACGTGCGTCGGGGGGACCTGTGCTTCTTCTGTAAACAAAAAAAACTCTCGGTAACAGATATCTCGGCTCTCGCATCGATGATGAATGTTGCAAAATGCGATACTTGGTGTGAATTGCAGAATCTCGTGAACCATCGAGTCTTTGAACACAAGTTGTGCCCGAAGCCATTAGGCCGAGGGTACGTCTGCCTGGGCGTCACGCATCCCATCTCCCCCTTACATCGCACCTCCGTCACGGGGTGCGCTATCGTCGCGGGGCGGATACTGGCCTTCCGTGCGCCTCGCGCTCGCTGCTGGCCTAAATACAAGTCCACGTTGATGGATGTCGCGGCAAGTGGTGGTTGCAACTCAACTCCCTTTGCCATCGCGGCTATGGCCCATCGGGCATCCCGAACTCCAGGACCCCTTCGCGCTCAAGCACTCCGACCGCGACCCCAGGTCAGGCGGGATTACTTGCTAAGTTTAAGCATATCAATAAGCGGAGGAAAAGAAGCTTACAAGGATTACCTTAGTAACGGCGAGCGAACCGGTAACAGTCCAGCCTTAGAATCAGGCGGCTCCGTCGTCCGAATTGTAGTCTGGAGAGCCATCGTCAGCGGAGGACCGAGCCCAAGTCCCCTGGAAGGGGGCGCCGGAGAGGGTCAGATCCCCGTTTTGGCCGGACTCTCTCGCACCACAAGGCGCTGTCTACGAGTCGGGTTGTTTGGGAATGCAGCCCAAATCGGGCGGTGAATTCCGTCCAAGGCTAAATACGGGCGAGAGATCGATACCAAACAAATACCGTGAGGGAAAGATGAAAAGGACTTTGAAAAGAGAGTCAAAGAGTTCTTTAAATTGTTGGGGGGAAAGCGGATGGGGGCCGACGATGTACCCCGAGAAGGATATAGAACGGCGATAAGCCGGTCTGTCGATTGACTCGGGGCATGGACCAGCATCGATTGGGGGGGCGGCCAAAGCCCGGGATCTCGATATGCTCGTGGAATGCCGTCTCCTCGATTGTGGCAGGAAGCGTGCGCCTCCAGCGTGCTTCGGCATCTGCGCGCTCCGGACCCTGGCCTGTGGGCTCCCCATTCGACCCGTCTTGAAACAAGACCAAGGAGTCTGACTTGTGTGCGAGTCAACGGGCTAGTATACTCGTAAGACGCAATGAAGATGATTGGTGGGATCCCTCCGAGGGGTGCACCGCCGACCGACCTTGATCTTTTGAGAAGGGTTTATGTGTGAGCATACCTGTCGGGACCCGAAAGTTAGTGAACTATGCCTGAGCGGGGCGAAGCCAGAGAAAACTTAGGTGGAGGCCCGCATCGATACTGATGTGTAAATCGTTCATCTGACTTGGGTATAGGGGCGAAAGACTAATCGAACCATCTAGTATCTGATTCCCTCCGAAGTTTCCCTCAGGATAGCTGGAGCTCGCGTCCGAGTTCTATCGGGTAAAGCAAATGATTATAGGCCTCGGGGGTGTAACTCCCTCGACCTATTCTCAAACTTTAAATAGGTAGGACTGTGCGGCTGCTTGGTTGAGCCGCACCACGGAATCAAGAGCTCCAAGTGGGCCATTTATGGTAAGCAGAACTGGCGATGCGGGATGAACCGAAAGCCAGGTTACGGTGCCAAACTACGCGCTAACCTAGATCCCACAAAGTGTGTTGGTCGATTAAGACAGCAGGACGGTGGTCATGGAAGTTGAAATCCGCTAAGGAATATGTAACAACTCACCTGCCGAATAAACTAGCCTCAAAAATGGATGGCGCTTAAGCGCGCGACCTTCACCCGACCGTCAGGTGAAATGCCAGGCCCCAATGAGTAGGAGGGAGCGGCGGTCACTGCAAAACATTGGACGCGATCCCGGGTGGAGCGGCCGTCGGTGCAGATCTTGGTGGTAGTAGGAAATATTCAAATGAGAACTTTGAAGGCCGAAGAGGTGAAAGTTTCCATGTTAACGGTACTTGCACATGGGTTAGTCAATCCTAAGGGTCGGGGAAACCCCGACAGACAGTGCATTTCGTGCGTGCTCCAAAAGGGACTCAGGTTAAAATTCCTGAACCGGCATGTGGCGGTCAACGGCAACGTTAGGAAGTCCAGAGACGTCAGCGGGAGCCTCGGGAAGAGTTATCTTTTTTGTTTAACAGCCTGCCTACCCTGGATAGAATGCCATCCACGCTCGGTCGTACTCATAACCGCATTAGGACTCCAAGGTGAACAACCTCTGGTCGATGGAACAACGTAGGCATGGGAAGTCAGCAAAATGGATCCGTAACTTCGGGGAAAAGATTGGCTCTGAGGGCTGGGTACAGAGGTCCCAGTCCTGCACCCGTCAACTGTCGGTGGACTGCTCGAGATGGTCCCCGCGCATTCAACAGCCAACTCAAAACGGGTACGGAGAAGGGGAATCCGACTGTTTAATTAAAACAAAGCATTGCGATGGTGCCAACGGATGTTCACGCAATGTGATTTCTGCCCTGTGCTCTGAATGTCAAACTGAAGAAATTCAACCAAGCGCGGGTAAACGGCGGAGTAACTATGACTCTCTTAAGGTAGCCAAATGCCTCGTCATCTAATTAGTGATGAACATGAATGGATTAACGAGATTCCCACTGTCCCTGTCTACTATCCAACAAAACCACAGCCAAGGGAATGGGCTTGGCAGAATCAGCATGGAAAGAAGACCATGTTGAGCTTGACTCTAGTCCGACTTTGTGAAATGACTTGAGAGGTGTACTATAAGTGGGAGCCGAAAGGTGAAAGTGAAATACCACTACTTTTAATGTTATTTTACTTATTCCATGAATCGGAAGCGGGGCACTGCCCCTCTTTTTAGACCAAAGGCTCGCTCTGCGGGCCGATCCGCGCGAAAGACATTGTCAGGTGGGGAGTTTGGCTGGGGCAGTACATCTGTCAAAAGATAATGCAGGTGTCCGAAGATGAACTCAAGGAGAAGAGAAATCTTGTGTGGAACAGAAGGGTAAAAGCTCGTTTGATTCTGACTTCCAGCACAAATACGAACCGTGAAAGCGTGGCCTAACGATCCTTTAGACATTCAGAATTCGAAGGTAGAGGTGTCAGAAAAGTTACCACTAGGATAACTGGCTTGTGGCAGCCAAGAGTTCATAGCGACGTTGCTTTTTGATTCTTCGATGTCGGCTCTTCCTAACATTGTGAAGCAGAATTCACCAAGCGTTGGATTCTTCACCCACCAATAGGGAACGTGAGTTGGGTTTAGACCGTCGTGAGATAGGTTAGTTTTACCCTACTGATGAGAGTGTCACAATGGTAATTCAACCTAGTACGAGAGGAACCGTTGATTCACACAATTGGTCATCGCGCTTGGTTGAAAAGCCAGTGGCGCGAAGCTACCGTGTGATGGATTATGACTGAAGGCCTCTAAGTCATAATCCGGGCTACAAGCGACGCATGTGCCCGCCGTCCTCTAAGTCAAGTGGCCTTTCGTGAAAAACAACGACATCATCCTAATATTTTCCTGACGTTCCTCCATCCTCATCACCGTTGCACACTCATTTCTCTACATATCCGCTCTAATTTTGTATTTTAAATATATGTCAACGCTACCTCATATGTCGTGGCGGTTTTCGTTATGTCCCGTCGCCTTTTTTTCAAATTTTTATTTAATATCCTTAAATTTAAATATTTTATATCGTTACGTCATTCGTACAAATACACACTCAATTGTTGGTTTAAGGCTACTTATTTCTAATATGCATATTTTAGGGTTGTTACTTATTTTTATATTTTTAAAAATTTTTTATTTAATATACTTAAATTTAAATATTTTATATCATTACTTTATACATACAAATATGAACTTGATTATTGGTTTAAGGTTAGTTCATGCACTGAGAATATTTTCCTAATTTTTTCATATTTTTTCTATTTTTGATTTATTTTTACATATTTTTTCAATTTTAATAAATGATATTTGTAAAAAAAAAATATTTTCTCAACAAAAATTATCATTTACAAATTACGCGACATTTTAGTGAGTGCACAGGCTCCGTCTCATATCAAAACGTGCATTTCGGGTCCGCATATGTCTGGTATGATTCTCTTGTAAAACCATGTCTACTACTGTCACTTGTTTTTTTTTTAAGCATATATAAGGTGGGTAGAGGTGTTGAAGGCACTTCAAGGCAACTGTCGGTAGTTGGCATAGGCGCTCAGTGGCC
>CM061557.1:6686857-6689337 GCA_030864225.1 Capsicum baccatum var. pendulum
CGTTGATTCACACAATTGGTCATCACGCTTGGTTGAAAAGCCAGTGGCTCGAAGCTACTTTGTGCTGGATTATGACTGAACACCTCTAAGTCAGAATCTGGGCTACAAGGGACGCATGTGCCCGTCGTCCGCTTGCCGACCCACAGTAGGGGCCTCGGCCCCCAAGGGCGGTCTATCATGTCAAGCGGGACTTGCTTCACCCTTGCAATATCCGCATGGGCAGCAGCACACGGAATCTATTGCTGGGCGTTGGGTCCGGTGCTGAGCGTGCATCGACGGAGCATTTAGATGCACGACGCATGTGGTGTTCGGCACATGCGGTAAGGTTGGATCCCTGCTCGAGCAGCGACGTCCTGACATGCCTTCCATCTCAGTCACAGGGCAAGCGCAATGTAGGCTTGCTCGAAAACGGTTTCCTGTGCGGCATGCATTATAAAGTTGAATCCATCGTCTTTCGCCGATCGCATTTTGTGCGCGGCGCGAATCGAAAGGCCACCCTTGCGTCCCATGCCTCCCTCGCTTAGTCTTGCGATGTCGTGGTCCGTGAGCGGTGGTCGAGATACTCGGATGCGGTAGACGCAGTGGCCATGGTGCCTTCATCAACTCCTATCCAACCATCTTGCCGCCCTTCTCCAAAGGAGGTTTGTGCATCCGTCCTTGAAAAATCCCACCAAGTGTTGCGAGCTCACCTCACCCGAGTTAGCTTCTTGTTTTTCGAGCGACGCGTGCGCTCCATTCCAAACAGTTAAGCATACGATATCAAGTGGCCTTTCGCGAAAAACAACGGCATCATCCTAATATTTTCCTGACGTTCCTCCATCCTCGTCACCGTTGTACACTCATTTCTCTACATATCCGCTCTAATTTTGTATTTTAAATATATGTCAACGCTACCTCATATGTCGTAGCGGTTTTCGTAATGTCCCGTCGCCTTTTTTTTCAAATTTTTATTTAATATCCTTAAATTTAAATATTTTATATCGTTACATCATTCGTACAAATACGCACTCAATTGTTGGTTTAAGGCTAGTTATTTCTAATATGCATATTTTGGGGTTGTTACTTATTTTTATATTTTTTTAAAATTTTTATTTAATATCCTTAAATTTAAATATTTTATATCATTACTTTATACGTACAAATATGAACTCGATTATTGGTTTAAGATTAGTTCATGCACTGAGAGTATTTTCCTAATTTTTTCATATTTTTATAAGTATTTTTTCTGTTTTTGATTTATTTTTACATATTTTTTCAATTTTAATAAATGATATTTGTAAAAAAAAAAATTCTCAACGAAAATTATCATTTACAAATTACGCGACCTTTTTTTGAGTGCACAGGCTCCGTCTCACATCAAAACGTGCATTTCGGGTCCGCATATGTCTAGTATGATTCTATGGCAAAATCATGTCTACTCCTGTCACTTGGGTTTTTTTTTTTAAGCATATATAAGGGGGGTAAAGGTGTTGAAGGCACTTCAAGGCGAGTGTCGGTAGTTGGCATAGGCGCTCAGTGGCCATGTCGGCGTGCAGCGTGGGCGCATGGCAACATGCATGGCTAGTCCGTGCGAGCGGCGAGTGCCCGTGTAATAACGTCGGCGGCGCTTCATTGTACACTCGTGTCGGTTATCGGTGGCGTCATCCGCGATGGAGCTGCTGGCGCTTGAATTTGGATGAGGCGGTGCTATCGTGCGAGCGGTGAGTCCTGCATGCTTCCCTCGGGGCAAGCTCTAGGCGCTACACACATGCGGCAGATCCCCATCTGCTGACGAGCGCTGGCGGCCGTCGTGGGCGGCGGCCGTGCATGAGCCTCGGCGTGCCTTCATCTCCTCTTCTCCCCCCAAGGGCGGGCTATCGTGTCAAGCGGGACTTGCTTCAGCCTTGCAATGTCCGCATGGGTAGCAGTGCACGACATCTATTGTTGGGCATTGGGGCCGGTGCTGAGCGTGCATCGACGGAGAATTTGGACTCTCGGCGCGTGAGTTGTGTTCGGCACGTGCGGTTAGGTTGGATCCCTACTCGAGCAGCGACGTCCTGACCCGCCTGCCATCTCAGTCGTGGGGCAAGCACAATGTAGGCTTGCTCGAAGTTCGTTTCCTGTGCTACATGCATTATAAAGTTGAATCGATCGCCTTTCGCCCATCGCATTTCGTGCGCGGGGCGAATCGAAAGGCCGCCCTTTCGTCCCATGCCTCCCTCGCTTAGTCGTGCGATGTTGTGGTCCGTGAGTAGCGGTCGGGATACTAGGATGCAGTAGACGCAGTGGCCATGGGGCCTTCATCGACTCCTATCCGCCCAGTACGACGCTCCTTGCAAACGATGGTCGCACTCGCCTTAAATCCGTGCGCCATGGCACCAAGGCACCATGGCACCAGGGCATCTTGGCACCGTGGCGCCAGGGCACAAGGGCACCATGGAACCAAGGCACCGCGGCTCCATGCAACCGTAGCACCAAGGCGGCGTGCCACCATGGCACAC
>CM061557.1:6689837-6704837 GCA_030864225.1 Capsicum baccatum var. pendulum
ATCATCTATAAATACTATCACAAACACATCCAGGAAAGGCTTGAATACCCTATTCATCAAATCCATAAACACTGCTGGTGCATTCGTTAACCCAAACGACATAACAAGAAATTCAAAGTGACCATATCTGGTTCGGAAAGCTGTCTTAGGTATATCTTTTTCCTGCACTCTTACCTGATGATAACCGGATCTCAAATCGATCTTTGAAAAGTATTTAGCACCCTGTAACTGATCAAACAAGTCATCAATTCTGGGGAGGGGATATTTATTCTTAATTGTCACCCTATTCAGTTGTCGGTAGTCAATACACATCCTCAATGTGCCATCCTTTTTACGCACAAATAAAACCGGTGCACCCCAAGGGGACACACTAGGTCTTATAAAACCCTTTTCTAACAAGTCCTTCAGTTGCTCCTTTAATTCACGTAATTCTGCCGGGGCCATTCTATATGGAGGAATAGAGATAGGCTCGGTGCCTGGTAATAAGTCAATACCAAAATCTATTTCTCGTTCTGGAGGCAAACCAGGGAGTTCCTCAGGAAAGACATCAATAAATTCATTCACTATTGGAACAGACTGGATAGTTGGTGATTCTTCCTCCATGTCTCTCACTCTAACGAGATGACATATATATCCCTTTGATATCATTTTTCTGTCTTTAAAATAAGAGATAAACCTCCCTTTTGGTGCCCCAATATTGCCTTCCCATTCAAGGACTGCTTCATTTGGAAAGTGAAAGTACATCCTCTTGGTTCGGCAGTCAACAGTGGCATAGCAAGAAGCCAACCAATCCATACCCATTATAACATCAAATTCTACCATTTCTAACTCGATAAGATCAGCTAATGTATCTCGGTCGCAGACAGTCACTATGCAATCACAATAGACTCTTCTAACTATAATTGACTCCCCAGTTGGTGTAGACACCGCAAGTGGTTTATTCAATAATTTAGGTGTTCTACCAAGCTTCCCAGCAACTAATGGAGTAATATATGACAATGTAGAACCAGGGTCAATTAATGCATACACTTTATGTGAGAAGATGGACAATGTACCTATAACCACATCGGGTGAAGCTTCCAGGTTCTGTCGAGTCCCTAGAGCATATGTGCGATTTTGGGCCACGCTGGAACTAGCTGCCCCTCTAATACCTCTGCCGCGACCTATGGGAAATTGCTCACCTCTACCTGATGGAGGCACTGATGATGATGATACAACAGCTGATCTAGTAGGTTGTGCCATATCACCCCTGCGTCTTCTTGGGCAATCTTTTATTACATGCCCTGGCATACCACACCAATAACAAACATCTGTTCCCCTGCGACACGCACCTATATGATATCTCCCACATTGTCTGCAAGGCTGCCTAGGAGGCATTTGCTGGCCTCCCGAATATCCTGTTGTCCGTGTACCTTGGCCCTCACTTCTCTGCCCAAATTGATCATTTCTAGACCTTTGAAGTGGTGGTGGAGCACTAGCTGTAGAGTAAGAGGATGATGGCCTGGGTGGCCTATGAGAAAATCGTGGCCTAAACTCACCCTGGGGTGGTGTAAACTGTCCTATAGATCTGGCCCTCTTGAATTGCCCCCCTTTCTATTTCTTGTGCCCTCCTTCTTTGTCTCTGATCCTCCAGTTTCTGTGCAAAAGCTTGCATCCTCGCTATATCCATGTCTTTATTTAAAGAGGCAATGGTACAATCTCTAACCAAATATGAATCCAACCTATCGACATACCGATGGACTCTATCTGCCATAGTAGGAACAACATTAGGAGCGTACCTGGCCAGAGAATTAAATTTAAGACTATATTCCCTCACGCTCATATTCCCCTGATGGAGGTTCAGGAACTGATCTGCACGGGCCTCTCGGATCTCTAATGGCAAGTAATGATCAAGAAAGGCCATTTTGAACTCCTCCCAAGTAGTTGGATATGTATCTATGCCTTTGGAATGCTTCCAGGCTTCGTACCACAGTATAGCCACACCCTTCAATCTATATATTGCCAACTCAGCAGCTTCCGAACCACTTACATGCATAACATCTAAGGTGCGTTGGATCTTGTAACACCCCACATTTTACATGTACTAGTAATGTTCACATAAAATGACATACGACTTGATTTAATTACTACCAAAACTTTTTTTTCAAGTGTTCAAGTGTTAGATTGGGGCACTATATGGAAGTCTATTTAGAGACTGTGGCCTTAAACGGAGAAAATCATTGACCTGCTTATGGAACTTAGGAAGCTAGCAGGTGAGTCACCTGTGTGGTTGGCTTAAAAAAAAATGTATATATACATGAGGGAGAATAATTCATTCATAAGTGAACTCACTTGAAGTCTAGACGTTAGTAAAAAGAAAGGGGAACGAAGACAAGGCTTAACGCCGAAACTTTCCAAGTCTTGCGACAAACGAAGCCCAAGTTAGGGAGGCTATTAAAGCCAATGATTTAGAATTATATTGGTCCAAGATGTTCAGCCCAAGATTTTTATATAATAGGCCCAACTACATTCATTCACTACTAACAAAATTGGGCCCAAACAAAGTGCAAGAAAGATTAAGGAAAATGGGCCACTAAAGCCCATTGATTTAGAGATCCAAAAGGCCCAAGTGAAAGGGGAAAATTGGTCATTGACCAACTTGAGTTAATCAGTTGCAAATATTAGGAGAAAGTCGGTCTAAGGCCCCTTTAAAAAGGGACCAAAACCGAGCTCCTTAGGTTAACTAGTAGGAGACCAAAAAAATTTTCAGCTTTTCTCTCTAAGTTTCTCTTGGCATTTCTTCACCTTGGAAGGCAACCAAAGGCTACTTTTTGAGTTCTTGAATTAGACTTACACCTTGGGAGTTAAGGTATGTAAAAATAACCATATACTTGATATGAATTTTCCATGGAAAACAAGATAAGTTGGCTGGTGTACTGTGCAGGAATTTCTGGACAGCTTGTGTCCTGAAAGTTGTTGTTTGATTTTCTTGGCTTTGGAACGATTCTTACCCTGATTTTTGACTTTGATATGATATAAAGTTGAGGTTATTAATATGTTATAGTGTGTATATGGTTGCCAAGGTTGCTGGACTGTTTTGCTAGTTCTTTGGAAACAAGTATCCTTATATGATCTTATGTGCTTCCAAAATGGTATTGGACTGTTTTGATGAGGGGGCTGATGTTTCACGTTTCCCCCCCTGTGTTTTGAGCTATTTTGTGACTGTGTTAAGGTTTATTTGATGTATATATATGTTGGGAGCATCTGGTTCAAAGTTGGGACAAGTATGAATTGTTAACGACGAAATGTAGGGAGACGACGAGATGTTGTGCTTCTTAGTTGAGCGTTTTGTAAAATGGTTCTGTGTTGTAGTTATGGACTGTTGCCAGCATGTTGTAGAGCTGATATAGGCTGTGTACATCATGTATATGATAATGTGTACTGGTTGAAGACAGTTAGAATTGAGAAAGTCGGAATAACACCATTGAGTCGATGGTTATACGTTTGTTGCCAAAGTGTTGTGTTTTGTGAGATTGGGCTGTCCAGATGCATTGATTAGCTGCTAATACTAGCTTTAAAACATGATATTGTAGATAAATAGTTGGAAGAAAAGAAGTCATTTCGAGGTAAAAACAAGTTGATATGTCGAGGTATGTAAGGCTATTCGATCTCTTATTATTTGGCATGGAATCCAAAGTCTTTATTGGCACATAGAGATCTTTACAAACTTCGATATAACCACTCCACTCTTTCACATGTATTTGTGTGTCCAGATTTGAGCATTGTCACTGCTGCATACATACATTGGATACCATGACATATGAGTCTTCTTTTTAGCTAAATAAAGTTCATACGTTGTTTATGTCCTACAGGTTTCACTAATTGTATAACCCACTCTTTTCATTGTGATATGATGTTACATGGTCACATACTTGTCATTTGTCATGCTTATAGTCTTATAGCTCAAATGTTACGATCACCAAAGATTCATATCAAAAGTAATAAGAAGATATATGTATACAGTTGCTTCTGTTGGGTGGTATCCCAGGGGTGAAAGAATCACCTAGCATGGGTCAATCCCAGTATTACAGGGGGTATCCCAGGGGTGAAAGGAAAGCCTAGCATGGGTCGATCCTGATATAGATTTACCACTGATCAGCTGGTCATTTGTATTACATGATGTGCACAGATTATACAAGTGATAAGAGTAAAGTAACATAATTGTTATAAGATGCATGACTCCACAATATTCATAAAGGTGGTCTTTTACCTTACAGCAGTGTATGGTTTCATTTGAGCTTTTATCTCATATATAGTACATGTTGCCTTACATATTCAGTACATTATTTCGTACTGACGTCCCTGTTGGGGGACCTGCATTCCATGCTGCAGGTGCAGAAGCTAATAAACCTCCCCAGTAAGAGTACAGGATATCAACTGCAGTCACTGAGCTCCAGGTTGCTTCGGGGCTTTGAGTCTTATCATATCTTTTTGCGTTGTATAGTATCTTATCATGAGGCGGGGCCTGTCCCGACCCTTATAAGATAATGTTTCTTGTCTAGAGGCTTTGTAGACTATGTAAAGTATAGTATGGTCATGTATCGTATCGTAGACATTGTGGCTCCAACGACCTAGTCATACAACATCTTTTGGCTTGCTAGTTGCATTTATCTTTTGAGGGCATGTTTAGTATAAAAGTAACTTATAATGTTCATAGGTAATGTATTGCTACAGGTTGGTTCTCCCGAGCCTTACCGGCAACGGGTGCCAGTCCGCCTTAATAGGATTTGGGGCGTGACAGAAGTGGTATCAGAGCGGTTTGTCCTAGGGAGTCTACAAAGCCGTGTCTATGTAGAATCATGTTTATCGATGTGTTGTGCACCACATTTATAAACAAGAGGCTACGTGGCATTTAGGAGTTATCACTTCTTTTCATTCTTTAGATCGTGCCATAGAGCCAAATATTATAAGTGTACCATGTCTAATCCCTGAATTATTTTGTACAGTAAGTATGCCAGAGACAAGGAAGAGTAAAGGTAAAGGAAAGGAAGTAGAAGTGGTAGTTGGTATACCCAATCGGGCGAGACGACAGAGTGAGGCTCTAGATGAGTCTCTATCACAGACATCTCCAACCCCTCCATCTGTTGATGCACCAGGAAGTAGTGAAAACCCCCGAGAACCACCTGTTGATGCTTCTGTGCAGGATTTGAGAAATGCAGTTCAACTGTTGACTTGTATAGTTGCTGGCCAAGGTCAAAGACAAGAAGGCCCAGTTGCAGGTGCAGTTGGTGCAGGTAGGGCAGCCAGTACGAGAATACGTGATTTCCTCAACTTAGACCCCCCATCATTCACTGGGACAGATCCAAATGAAGATCCACAAGATTTTATTGATCAGATCCAACGCACCTTAGATGTTATGCATGTAAGTGGTTCGGAAGCTGCTGAGTTGGCAATATATAGATTGAAGGGTGTGGCTATACTGTGGTACGAAGCCTGGAAGCATTCCAAAGGCATAGATACATCTCCACCTACTTGGGAGGAGTTCAAAATGGCCTTTCTTGATCATTACTTGCCATTAGAGATCCGAGAGGCCCGTGCAGATCAGTTCCTGAACCTCCATCAGGGGAATATGAGCGTGAGGGAATATAGTCTTAAATTTAATTCTCTGGCCAGGTATGCTCCTAATGTTGTTCCTACTATGGCAGATAGAGTCCATCGGTATGTCGATAGGTTGGATTCATATTTGGTTAGAGATTGTACCATTGCCTCTTTAAATAAAGACATGGATATAGCGAGGATGCAAGCTTTTGCACAGAAACTGGAGGATCAGAGACAAAGAAGGAGGGCACAAGAAATAGAAAGGGGGCAATTCAAGAGGGCCAGATCTACAGGACAGTTTACACCACCCCAGGGTGAGTTTAGGCCACGATTTTCTCATAGGCCACCCAGGCCATCATCCTCTTATTCTACAGCTAGTGCTCCACCACCACTTCAAGGGTCTAGAAATGATCAATTTGGGCAGAGAAGTGAGGGCCAAGGTACACGGACAACAGGATATTCGGGAAGCCAGCAAATGCCTCCTAGGCAGCCTTGCAGACAATGTGGGAGATATCATATAGGTGCGTGTCGCAGGGGAACGGATGTTTGTTATTGGTGTGGTATGCCAGGGCATGTAATAAAAGATTGCCCAAGAAGACGCAGGGGTGATATGGCACAACCTACTAGATCAGCTGTTGTATCATCATCATCAGTGCCTCCATCAGGTAGAGGTGAGCAATTTCCCATAGGTCGCGGCAGAGGTATTAGAGGGGCAGCTAGTTCCAGCGTGGCCCAAAATCGCACATATGCTCTAGGGACTCGACAGAACCTTGAAGCTTCACCCGATGTGGTTATAGGTACATTGTCCATCTTCTCACATAAAGTGTATGCATTAATTGACCCTGGTTCTACATTGTCATATATTACTCCATTAGTTGCTGGGAAGCTTGGTAGAACACCTAAATTATTGAATAAACCACTTGCGGTGTCTACACCAACTGGGGAGTCAATTATAGTTAGAAGAGTCTATTGTGACTGCATAGTGACTGTCTGCGACCGAGATACATTAGCTGATCTTATCGAGTTAGAAATGGTAGAATTTGATGTTATAATGGGTATGGATTGGTTGGCTTCTTTCTATGCCACCGTTGACTGCCGAACCAAGAGAGTGTACTTTCTCTTTCCAAATGAAGCAGTCCTTGAATGGGAAGGCAATATTGGGGCACCAAAAGGGAGGTTTATCTCTTATTTTAAAGCCAGAAAAATGATATCAAAGGGATATATATGTCATCTCGTTAGAGTGAGAGACATTGAGGCAGAATCACCAACTATCCAGTCTGTTCCAATAGTGAATGAATTTATTGATGTCTTTCCTGAGGAACTCCCTGGTTTGCCTCCAGAACGAGAAATAGATTTTGGTATTGACTTATTACCAGGCACCGAGCCTATCTCTATTCCTCCATATAGAATGGCCCCGACAGAATTACGTGAATTAAAGGAGCAACTGAAAGACTTGTTAGAAAAGGGTTTTATAAGACCTAGTGTGTCCCCTTGGGGTGCACCAGTTTTATTTGTGCGTAAAAAGGATGGCACATTGAGGATGTGTATTGACTACCGACAACTGAATAGGGTGACAATTAAGAATAAATATCCCCTCCCCAGAATTGATGACTTGTTTGATCAGTTACAGGGTGCCAAATACTTTTCAAAGATCGATTTGAGATCAGGTTATCATCAGGTGAGAGTGCAGGAAAAAGATATACCTAAGACAGCTTTCCGAACCAGATATGGTCACTTTGAATTTCTTGTTATGTCGTTTGGGCTAACGAATGCACCAGCAGTTTTTATGGATTTGATGAATAGGGTATTCAAGCCTTTCCTGGATGTGTTCGTGATAGTATTTATAGATGATATTCTGGTGTATTCAAGGTCAGAAAAGGACCACGCAAATCATTTACGACTAGTACTACAAGTTCTCCGTGATCGCCGGTTGTATGCTAAGTTTTCCAAATGTGAATTTTGGTTAAAATCAGTGGCATTTTTGGGCCATATTGTATCGGATGAAAGAATAAGGGTGGATTCACAAAAGATAGAGGCTGTGAAAGATTGGCCAAGGCCAACGACACCTACAGAAGTTCGAAGCTTCCTTGGATTGGCAGGTTATTACAGAAGGTTTGTTGAAGGTTTTTCTTCTATGTCTGCACCTCTTACTAAGTTAACTCACAAGGAAACCAAATTCCAATGGAATGATGCATGTGAAAGGAGCTTCCAAGAGTTGAAAAACAAGCTAACCTCAGCACCTGTGCTAGTGCTTCCAGAAGGCTCAGAGGGATATGCAGTGTATTGTGATGCTTCCAGAGTTGGTTTGGGGTGTGTACTAACACAACATGGTAAGGTGATTGCTTATGCCTCGAGACAATTGAGACCACACGAGAAAAAATACCCAACACATGATCTTGAGCTAGCAGCGGTTGTATTTGCTTTAAAGATATGGCGCCACTATTTGTATGGGGTGCACGTGGACATATATACAGATCATAAGAGTTTACAGTATATTTTCAAGCAGAAAGATCTAAATTTGAGGCAGCGGAGGTGGCTAGAGTTAATAAAGGATTATGATATTGATATATTATACCATCCAGGGAAAGCAAATGTGGTGGCTGATGCTCTAAGTCGTAAGACACTCATGGGTACCAGTGATCAGAAAGGGGTAAAGCAAGGCATGGCTAAGGATCTGCGTCAACTAGCCAATCTGGGTGTTCGTCTACTCGAAACTCCAAGAAAGGACATTATTGTACATAATGCTGCCGATTCTTCATTGATAAGGGAAGTGAAAGAAAAACAGTATTATGATCCTATTCTACAATGCCTTAAGGAGAAAGTAAGTCAAGGTATAATGAAGGAGTTTAGGCTTACACAAGATGGAGTACTTTATTGCCAAAATAGATTGTGTGTTCCTGATGTTAACAGACTCAGAAAGAGAATAATGGAAGAAGCCCATCATTCAAGATATTCCATCCACCCAGGATCTACTAAGATGTATCATGACCTAAAGGGAGTGTTTTGGTGGGGAGGCATGAAAAAGGACCTTGCAGAGTTTGTGGCTCAATGTCCTACTTGTCAACAAGTCAAAGTAGAGCACCAAAAGCCAGGTGGTTACATGCAATGTATAGAGATTCCAACTTGGAAGTGGGATATGACTAATATGGATTTTGTAACTGGTTTGCCTCGTTCAGTTAATAAGTTTGACTCCATATGGGTGATAGTTGATAGACTCACGAAGTCGGCGCACTTCCTGCAAGTTAGAAGTGATTATACAGCTGAAGAATATGCCAAATTATACCTCAAAGAGATAGTTAGGCTACATGGGGTCCCACTCTCTATTATATCTGATCGAGGAGCTCAATTCACGGCAAAATTTTGGAAGTCCTTTCAAAGGAGTTTAGGGACGCAAGTGAATTTGAGTACAGCCTTCCATCCCCAAACAGACGGCCAGGCAGAGCGTACTATTCAAACACTTGAGGATATGTTGCGAACCTGTGCATTAGATTTTAAAGGTAGCTGGGTAGAACACTTGCCCCTTATTGAATTTGCCTATAATAACAGCTACCATTCGAGCATCAAGATGGCGCCTTACGAAGCTTTGTATGGGAGGAAATGTAGGTCACCAATTGGTTGGTTCGAAGTGGGTGAAACCACCTTGCTCGGGCCAGATTTAGTCCAACAAGCCATGGAAAAAGTTAAGGTGATACAACAACGGCTAAAAACAGCCCAAAGTCGTCATAAATCATATGCAGATATGCGGAGAAGAGGGCTGGAATTCTCTATTGGAGATTGGGTATTTTTAAAGGTATCACCGATGAAAGGGGTTATGAGATTTGGTAAGAAAGGGAAACTAAGCCCACGTTACATAGGGCCATATAAGATTACTAAGAGGGTCGGACAAGTTGCATATGAATTAGAGCTACCCCAGGAACTTTCAATGGTTCATCCAGTGTTTCATGTGTCAATGCTTCGAAAATGCATAGGTGACCCCTCTCGTATCACTCCTATAGAAGATGTACAGGTCACAGAGGATCTTACTTATGAAGAGGTACCGGTTGCTATTCTAGATCGCCAAATTAAAAAGTTAAGGAACAAAGAAATTGCATCAGTAAAGGTACTCTGGAGAAACAACCAAGTAGAAGAAATAACGTGGGAACCGGAGGAAGTAATGACATCCAAATACCCTCATCTATTTGAAGACAAGGAGGGACCAAAAGATACAGAGGAGGAACATTAATAGGTATGTGTTTGAATACTAGTTATGTTATTAACAGTTGTGTGATCAGAAATTCAAACCTGCCTAGACTATACAGTTATGTTAACATTCGGGACGAATGTTCCTAAGGGGGGGAGGATGTAACACCCCACATTTTACATGTACTAGTAATGTTCACATAAAATGACATACGACTTGATTTAATTACTACCAAAACTTTTTTTTCAAGTGTTCTAGTGTTAGATTGGGGCACTATATGGAAGTCTATTTAGAGACTGTGGCCTTAAACGGAGAAAATCATTGACGTGCTTATGGAACTTAGGAAGCTAGCAGGTGAGTCACCTGCGTGGTTGGCTTAAAAAAAAATGTATATATACATGAGGGAGAATAATTCATTCATAAGTGAACTCACTTGAAGTCTAGACGTTAGTAAAAAGAAAGGGGAACGAAGACAAGGCTTAACGCCGAAACTTTCCAAGTCTTGCGACAAACGAAGCCCAAGTTAGGGAGGCTATTAAAGCCAATGATTTAGAATTATATTGGTCCAAGATGTTCAGCCCAAGATTTTTATATAATAGGCCCAACTACATTCATTCACTACTAACAAAATTGGGCCCAAACAAAGTGCAAGAAAGATTAAGGAAAATGGGCCACTAAAGCCCATTGATTTAGAGATCCAAAAGGCCCAAGTGAAAGGGGAAAATTGGTCATTGACCAACTTGAGTTAATCAGTTGCAAATATTAGGAGAAAGTCGGTCTAAGGCCCCTTTAAAAAGGGACCAAAACCGAGCTCCTTAGGTTAACTAGTAGGAGACCAAAAAAATTTTCAGCTTTTCTCTCTAAGTTTCTCTTGGCATTTCTTCACCTTGGAAGGCAACCAAAGGCTACTTTTTGAGTTCTTGAATTAGACTTACACCTTGGGAGTTAAGGTATGTAAAAATAACCATATACTTGATATGAATTTTCCATGGAAAACAAGATAAGTTGGCTGGTGTACTGTGCAGGAATTTCTGGACAGCTTGTGTCCTGAAAGTTGTTGTTTGATTTTCTTGGCTTTGGAACGATTCTTACCCTGATTTTTGACTTTGATATGATATAAAGTTGAGGTTATTAATATGTTATAGTGTGTATATGGTTGCCAAGGTTGCTGGACTGTTTTGCTAGTTCTTTGGAAACAAGTATCCTTATATGATCTTATGTGCTTCCAAAATGGTATTGGACTGTTTTGATGAGGGGGCTGATGTTTCACGTTTCCCCCCCTGTGTTTTGAGCTATTTTGTGACTGTGTTAAGGTTTATTTGATGTATATATATGTTGGGAGCATCTGGTTCAAAGTTGGGACAAGTATGAATTGTTAACGACGAAATGTAGGGAGACGACGAGATGTTGTGCTTCTTAGTTGAGCGTTTTGTAAAATGGTTCTGTGTTGTAGTTATGGACTGTTGCCAGCATGTTGTAGAGCTGATATAGGCTGTGTACATCATGTATATGATAATGTGTACTGGTTGAAGACAGTTAGAATTGAGAAAGTCGGAATAACACTATTGAGTCGATGGTTATACGTTTGTTGCCAAAGTGTTGTGTTTTGTGAGATTGGGCTGTCCAGATGCATTGATTAGCTGCTAATACTAGCTTTAAAACATGATATTGTAGATAAATAGTTGGAAGAAAAGAAGTCATTTCGAGGTAAAAACAAGTTGATATGTCGAGGTATGTAAGGCTATTCGATCTCTTATTATTTGGCATGGAATCCAAAGTCTTTATTGGCACATAGAGATCTTTACAAACTTCAATATAACCACTCCACTCTTTCACATGTATTTGTGTGTCCAGATTTGAGCATTGTCACTGCTGCATACATACATTGGATACCATGACATATGAGTCTTCTTTTTAGCTAAATAAAGTTCATACGTTGTTTATGTCCTACAGGTTTCACTAATTGTATAACCCACTCTTTTCATTGTGATATGATGTTACATGGTCACATACTTGTCATTTGTCATGCTTATAGTCTTATAGCTCAAATGTTACGATCACCAAAGATTCATATCAAAAGTAATAAGAAGATATATGTATACAGTTGCTTCTGTTGGGTGGTATCCCAGGGGTGAAAGAATCACCTAGCATGGGTCAATCCCAGTATTACAGGGGGTATCCCAGGGGTGAAAGGAAAGCCTAGCATGGGTCGATCCTGATATAGATTTACCACTGATCAGCTGGTCATTTGTATTACATGATGTGCACAGATTATACAAGTGATAAGAGTAAAGTAACATAATTGTTATAAGATGCATGACTCCACAATATTCATAAAGGTGGTCTTTTACCTTACAGCAGTGTATGGTTTCATTTGAGCTTTTATCTCATATATAGTACATGTTGCCTTACATATTCAGTACATTATTTCGTACTGACGTCCCTGTTGGGGGACCTGCATTCCATGCTACAGGTGCAGAAGCTAATAAACCTCCCCAGTAAGAGTACAGGATATCAACTGCAGTCACTGAGCTCCAGGTTGCTTCGGGGCTTTGAGTCTTATCATATCTTTTTGCGTTGTATAGTATCTTATCATGAGGCGGGGCCTGTCCCGACCCTTATAAGATAATGTTTCTTGTCTAGAGGCTTTGTAGACTATGTAAAGTATAGTATGGTCATGTATCGTATCGTAGACATTGTGGCTCCAACGACCTAGTCATACAACATCTTTTGGCTTGCTAGTTCCATTTATCTTTTGAGGGCATGTTTAGTATAAAAGTAACTTATAATGTTCATAGGTAATGTATTGCTACAGGTTGGTTCTCCCGAGCCTTACCGGCAACGGGTGCCAGTCCGCCTTAATAGGATTTGGGGCGTGACAGATCTGATCAATAAAATCTTGTGGATCTTCATTTGGATCTGTCCCAGTGAATGATGGGGGGTCTAAGTTGAGGAAATCACGTATTCTCGTACTGGCTGCCCTACCTGCACCAACTGCACCTGCAACTGGGCCTTCTTGTCTTTGACCTTGGCCAGCAACTATACAAGTCAACAGTTGAACTGCATTTCTCAAATCCTGCACAGAAGCATCAACAGGTGGTTCTCGGGGGTTTTCACTACTTCCTGGTGCATCAACAGATGGAGGGGTTGGAGATGTCTGTGATAGAGACTCATCTAGAGCCTCACTCTGTCGTCTCGCCCGATTGGGTATACCAACTACCACTTCTACTTCCTTTCCTTTACCTTTACTCTTCCTTGTCTCTGGCATACTTACTGTACAAAATAATTCAGGGATTAGACATGGTACACTTATAATATTTGGCTCTATGGCACGATCTAAAGAATGAAAAGAAGTGATAACTCCTAAATGCCACGTAGCCTCTTGTTTATAAATGTGGTGCACAACACATCGATAAACATGATTCTACATAGACACGGCTTTGTAGACTCCCTAGGACAAACCGCTCTGATACCACTTCTGTCACGCCCCAAATCCTATTAAGGCGGACTGGCACCCGTTGCCGGTAAGGCTCGGGAGAACCAACCTGTAGCAATACATTACCTATGAACATTATAAGTTACTTTTATACTAAACATGCCCTCAAAAGATAAATGGAACTAGCAAGCCAAAAGATGTTGTATGACTAGGCCGTTGGAGCCACAATGTCTACGATACGATACATGACCATACTATACTTTACATAGTCTACAAAGCCTCTAGACAAGAAACATTATCTTATAAGGGTCGGGACAGGCCCCGCCTCATGATAAGATACTATACAATGCAAAAAGATATGATAAGACTCAAAGCCCCGAAGCAACCTGGAGCTCAGTGACTGCAGTTGATATCCTGTACTCTTACTGGGGAGGTTTATTAGCTTCTGCACCTGCAGCACGGAATGCAGGTCCCCCAACAGGGACGTCAGTACGAAATAATGTACTGAATATGTAAGGCAACATGTACCATATATGAGATAAAAGCTCAAATGAAACCATACACTGCTGTAAGGTAAAAGACCACCTTTATGAATATTGTGGAGTCATGCATCTTATAACAATTATGTTACTTTACTCTTATCACTTGTATAATCTGTGCACATCATGTAATACAAATGACCAGCTGATCAGTGGTAAATCTATATCAGGATCGACCCATGCTAGGCTTTCCTTTCACCCCTGGGATACCCCCTGTAATACTGGGATTGACCCATGCTAGGTGATTCTTTCACCCCTGGGATACCACCCAACAGAAGCAACTGTATACATATATCTTCTTATTACTTTTGATATGAATCTTTGGTGATCGTAACATTTGAGCTATAAGACTATAAGCATGACAAATGACAAGTATGTGACCATGTAACATCATATCACAATGAAAAGAGTGGGTTATACAATTAGTGAAACATGTAGGACATAAACAACGTATGAACTTTATTTAGCTAAAAAGAAGACTCATATGTCATGGTATCCAATATATGTATGCAGAAGTGACAATGCTCGAATCTGGACACAAAAATACATGTGAAAGAGTGGAGTGGTTATATCGAAGTTTGTAAAGATCTCTATGTGCCAATAAAGACTTTGGATTCCATGCCAAATAATAAGAGATCGAATAGCCTTACATACCTCGACATATCAACTTGTTTTTACCTCGAAATGACTTCTTTTCTTCCAACTATTTATCTACAATATCACGTTTTAAAGCTAGTATTAGCAGCTAATCAATGCATCTGGACAGCCCAATCTCACAAAACACAACACTTTGGCAACAAACGTATAACCATCGACTCAATGGTGTTATTCCGAATTTCTCAATTCTAACTGTCTTCAACCAGTACACATTATCATATACATGATGTACACAGCCTATATCAGCTCTACAACATGCTGGCAACAGTCCATAACTACAACACAGAACCATTTTACAAAACGCTCAACTAAGAAGCACAACATCTCGTCGTCTCCCTACATTTTGTCGTTAACAATTCATACTTGTCCCAACTTTGAACCAGATGCTCCCAACATATATATACATCAAATAAACCTTAACACAATCACAAAATAGCTCAAAACACAGGGGGGGAAACGTGAAACATCAGCCCCCTCATCAAAACAGTCCAATACCATTTTGGAAGCACATAAGATCATATAAGGATACTTGTTTCCAAAGAACTAGCAAAACAGTCCAGCAACCTTGGCAACCATATACACACTATAACATATTAATAACCTCAACTTTA
>CM061557.1:6709837-6724837 GCA_030864225.1 Capsicum baccatum var. pendulum
CGCCGTGCATCCAAATGCTCCGTCTATGCACGCCCAGCACCGACCCCAATGCCCAGCAATAGATGTCGTGCGTTGCTGCCCATGCGGACGATGCAAGGCTGAAGCAAGTCCCGCTTAACACGATAGGCCGCCCTTGGGGGGAGCAGAGGAGATGAAGGCATGCCGAGGATCATGCATGGGCTCCGCCCACGACGGCCGCCAGCGCTCGTCAGCGGATTGGGCTCTGCCGCCTGTGTGCAGCGCCTGGAGCTCGCCTCGAGGGTAGCATCCAGGACTCGCCACTCGCACGATAGCACAACCTCATCCGAATTCAAGCGCCAGCACCTCCGTCGCGGACGATGCCACCGATAAGCAACACGAGCGTACAATGAAGCACCGCCGACATTGCTACACGGGCACTCGCCGCTCGCATGGACTAGCCATGCATGCTGCCATGCACCCACGATGCACGCCGACATGGCCACTGAGCGCCTATGCCAACTACCGACAGTGGCCTTGAAGTGCCTTCAACACCTCTACTCACGCGTCGTGCATCTAACTGCTCCGTCGATGCACGCCCAGCACCGGCCCCAACGCCCAACAATAGATGTCATGCGCTGCTGCCCATGCAGATGTTTCAAGGCTGAAGCAAGTCCCTCTTGACATGATAGCCCGCCCTTGGGGGGAGCAGAGGAGATGAAAGCACGCCGAGGCGCATGCACGGGCGCCGCCCACGATGGCCGCCGGTGCTCGTCAGCGGATTGGGCTCGGCCGCATGCGTGCAGCGCCTGGAGCTTGCCCCGATGGCAGCATCCAGGACTCGCCGCTCGCACGATAGCACCGCCTCGTCTGAATTCAAGCGCCACCAGCTCCATCGCGGACGATGCCATCGATAACCGACACGAGCGTACAATGAAGCGCCGCCGACGTTGCTACATGGGCACTCGACACTAGCACGGACTAGCCATGCATGCTGCCATGCGCCCACGCTACACGCCGACATGGCCACAGAGCTCCTATGCCAACTACCGACAGTCGCCTTCAAGTGCCTTCAACACCTCTACTCCCCTTATATATGCTTAAAAATAAAACCCAAGTGACAGTAGTAGACATGATTTTGCCAGAGAATCATACCAGGCATATGCGGACCTAAACTGCACGTTTTGATCTGAGACGGAGCTTGTGCACTCAAAGAAAGGTCGCGTAATTTGTAAATGATAATTTTTGTTGAGAAAATATTTTTTTACAAATATCATTTATTAAAATTGAAAAAATATGTAAAAATAAATAAAAAATAGAAAATATATTTATAAAAATATGAAAAAATTAGGAAAATATTCTTAGCGCATGAACTAACCTTTAGCCAGCAATCGAGTGAATATTTGTATGTATAACGTAACGATATAGAATTTTTAAATTTAAGGATAATAAATAAAAATTTTAAAGAAATATAAAAATAAGTAACAACCCCAAAATATGCAAATTAGAAATAAGTAGCCTTAAACCAACAATTGAGTGCGTATTTGTACGAATGAAGTATCGATATAAAATATTTAAATTTAAGGATATTAAATATAAATTTGAAAAAAAGGCGACGAGACATTACGAAAACCGCCACGACATATGAGGTAGCATTGACATACATTTAAAATACAAAATTAGAGTGGATATGTAGAAAAATAAGTGTCCAACGGTGAGGAGGATCGAGGAACGTCAGGAAAATATTAGGATGATCGCACGACCAAGAGAGGGAGGCGTAGGACGCAAGGGCAGCCTTTCGATTTACCCTGCACACGAAATGCGATGGGCGAAAGGCGATCGATTCAACTTTATAATGCATGCAGCATAGGAAACCGACTTCTAGTAAGCCTACATTGCGCTTGGCCCGTGACTGAGATGGCAGGCGGGTTAGGAAGTCACTGCTCGAGCAGGGATCCAACCTAGCCGCACGTGCCGAACACCACTTACGCGCCATGTGTCCAAATGCTCCGTCGATGCACGCTCAGCACCGGCCCCAACGCCCAGCAATAGATTTCATGCGTTGCTGCCCATGTGGTCGTTGTAAGAATGAAGCAAGTCCCACTTGACATGATAGCCTGCATTTGGGGGGAGCAGTTGAGATAAAGGCACGCCGAGGCTCATGCACGGGCACTGCCCACGACGGCCGCCGGCGCTCGTCAGCGGATAGGGCTCTGCCGTATGCGTGCAGCGCTTGGAGCTTGCTCTGAGGGCAGCATCCAGGACTCGCCACTCGTACGATAGCACTGCCTCATCCGAATTCAAGCGCTAGCAGCTCCGTCGCGGACGACGCCACCGATAACCGACACGAGCGTACAATGAAGCGCCGCCGACGTTGCTACACGGGCACTCGCCGCTCGCACGGACTAGCCATGCATGCTGCAATGCACCCACGCTGCACGCCGACATGGCCATTGATCGCCTGTGCTAACTACCGACAGTCGCCTTGAAGTTCCTTCAACACCTCTACCCCCCTTATATATGCTTAAAAAAAAAAACCCAAGTGCGAGGAGTAGACATGATTTTGCCAGAGAATCATACAAGACATATGCAGACTCGAAATGCACGTTTTGATGTGAGATGGAGCCTGTGCACTCACAAAAAGGTTGCGTAATTTGTAAATGATAATTTTCGTTGAGAAAATATTTTTTTTTACAAATATCATTTATTAAAATTGAAAAAATATGTAAAAATAAATCAAAAATAGAAAAAATATTTATAAAAATATGAAAAAATTAGGAAAATATTCTTAGTGCATGAACTAACCTTAAACCAACAATCGAGTTCATATTTGTACGTATAAAGTAATGATATAAAATATTTAAATTTAAGGATATTAAATAAAAATTTTAAAAAAATATAAAAATAAGTAACAACCCCAAAATATGCATATTAGAAATAAGTAGCCTTAAACCAACAATTGAGTGCATATTTGTACGAATGACATAACGATACAAAATATTTAAATTTAAGGATATTAAATAAAAATTTGAAAAAAAAGGCGATGGGACATTACGAAAACCACCACGACATATGAGGTAGCGTTGACATATATTTAAAATACAAAATTAGGGCGGATATGTAGAGAAATGAGTGTGCAACGGTGACGTTGATGGAGGAACGTCAGGAAAATATTAGGATGATGTCGTTGTTTTTCGCAAAAGGCCACTTGGTATCGTATGCTTAACTGTTTGGAATGGATCGCACCCGTCGCTTGAAAAACAAGAGGCTAACTCGGGTGAGGTGAGCTCGCAACGCTTGGTGTGATTTTTCAAGGACGGATGCACAAACCTCCTTTGGAGAAGGGCGGCAAGATGGTTGGATTGGATGGGAAGGGAGGAATCGGAGCGACAAAGGGCTGAATCTCAGTGGATCCTGGAAGCAAGGCCACTCTGCCACTTACAATACCCCATCGCATATTTAAGTCATCTGCAAAGGATTCTGCCCGCCGCTCGATGGAAATTGTACTTCACTTGTACTTTATGGCAGCCACCGCGACCCTTCCGCCACGGCGGCTTAGACAACGACATGTGCCCTTGGGGGCCGAGGCCCCTACTGCGGGTCGGCAAGCGGACTACGGGCACATGCATCGCTTGTAGCCCGTATTCTGACTTAGAGGCGTTCAGTCATAATCCAGCAAATGATAGCTTCGCGCCACTGGCTTTTCAACCAAGCACGATGACCAATGTGTGAATCAACGGTTTCTATTGTACTAGGTTGAATTACTATTGCAACACTGTCATCAGTAGGGTTAAACTAACTTGTCTCACGATGGTCTAAACCCAGCTCACATTCCCTATGGGTGGGTGAACAATCCAACACTTGGTGAATTCTGCTTCATAATGATAGGAAAAGCCGACATCGAAGGATCAAAAAGCAACGTCTCTATGAACGCTTGGCTGCCACAAGCCAGTTATCCCTGTGGTAACTTTTTTGACACCTCTACCTTAGAATTCCAAAGGTCTAAAGGATCGTTAGGCCACGCTTTCATGGTTCGTATTTGTACCGGATGTCAGAATCAAATGAGCTTTTACCCTTCTGTTCCATACGAGATTTCTGTTCTCCTTGAGCTCATCTTAGGACACCTGCGTTATCTTTTAATAGATGTGCCGCCCTAGCCAGACTCCCCACCTGACAATGTCTTCTGCCCGGATTATCCCGCAGAGCGAGCCTTGGGTCCAAAAAGAGGGGAAGTGCCCCGCTTCTCATTCACGGAATAAGTAAAATAACGTTAAAAGTAGTGGTATTTCACTTTCGCCTTTCGGATCCCACTTATACTACACCTCTCAAGTCATTTCACAAAGTCGGACTAGAGTCAAGCTCAACAGGGTCTTCTTTCCCCGCTGATTCTGCCAAGCCCGTACCCTTGGCTGTGGTTTCGCTGGATAGTAGACAGGGACAGTGGGAATATCGTTAATCCATTCATGCACGTCACTAATTAGATGACGAGGCATTTGGCTACTTTAAGAGAGTCATAGTTACTCCCGCCGTTTACCCGCGCTTGGTTGAATTTCTTCAGTTTGACATTCAGAGCACTGGGCAGAAATCACATTGCGTGAACATCCATTGGGTCCATCGCAATGCTTAGTTTTAATTAAATAGACGGATTCCCCTTGTTCGTACCAGTTCTGAGTTGGCTGTTCAACGCGCGGGGAGCATCTTGAGCAGTCCACCGACAGCAGACGGGCGCGGGACTAGGACCCCTGTGCCTAGCCCTCTGAGCCAATCCTTTTCCCAAAGTTACAGATCCATTTTGCTGACTTCCCTTGCCTACATTGTTCTATCGACCAGAGGTTGTTCACCATGGAGACCTGATGAGGTTATGAGTACGATCGAGCGTGGATGACATTCGGTTCTCCAAATTTTAAAGGGCCGCCGGGAGCGCACCGTACACCACGCGACATGCGGTGCTCTTCCAGCCGCTGGACCCTACCTCCGACTGAGCCGATTCCAGGGTGGGTAGGCTATTAAATAGAAAAGATAATTCTTCCCGAGGCTCTTCGATGATGATGATGATGATCTTGATGGTGCCGGAGCCATTGGAGCCATAATTCCACCACCATTAGCGCCCGGAGCCAAGTTCAACATCACAAGCACCATGATTCAGTTATTGCAACTCAAAGGATTATTTGTTGGACTAGCAGGCGATGATCTGAATATGCATCTCATCAACTTTATTTCTATATGCAAGTCGTTTGACAATCCTGGTGTTGGTCAGAATGCAATTCAATTACTTCTATTTCTATTGTCTCTGTCTGGGGAGGCAACTCTATGGTTGAATGGGCTGACTCCTGATTCTATTACAAATAGGCGGCAATAGAGAGACGCTTTCCTAGAAAGATTCTTTCCGCCATCAAAAAGGGCACAATTGAGAGATGAAATCAGCAACTTTCGTTAGCTTCCCACTGAGGCTCTTCATGAAACATGGGAGAGTTTCAAGACAAAGCTAGCGAGATGCCCAAACCATCACATGACTAATGTCCACCTAATGGAGATCTTGTATAGAGCCTTGAATTCAATAACTAAACCAGTGGTGGATAATGCAGCTGGAGGATCTTTTATGGACCTCACCTTTGGTCAAGCAAGCAATATGCTAGATCGCATGACGAAACATAGTAGAGCTTGGCATACCAGGGATTTTGAGGTAGCAAGACCCGCTTTATCTATTGGCATGACTGCAGACGAAAGAAGAAGAGAAGAATAACGTGATCAAGATATGGCGCACATGAAAACACAAATGGATATTCTTACAAAGCATTTATTATCAGGAAAGACAGAAAAAGTGAAAGCTGTGGCGCTAAAAGGAAGAGACGAATCTGATTCTGAAGAAGAGGCCAACTACTTGAACAATCAGTGGGGTTTCTGTGGGAATACCCAAGGAAACCAAAGTCGGAACTATTATGATAAATATGGAAACAAAGACCAAGGTAGTTGGAAAAACAAGAATGAAAAGAGTGGTTTATATGTTCCCCCTGGTAGACGTGACACCACCACATCTAATTCTGGAAGTATAGAAGACATGATGGCTAAATTATTGAAAGGAGTGGAAGCAACAAGCGCAGGATTTATGGAGGTAATTAATGATTTGTCCTCCATGAAACAATTAGTTGATTCTCATTCCACTTCAATCAAGCAAATAGAGCAGCAATTGAGCCAACTTTCAGCAGCACTCAATCAAAGAAAGGCTGGCAGCTTACCTAGCGATACTGTGCAAAATCCAAGGAATGATGGGTCATGCATTGCCATCACTACCATAAGTGGTAAGGTGCTGGAAACTTCAGCAAAAGGCAAGCAAGTGGTTGATAAAGTTGCGGACGTGGATGACAACGCCAAAGGAGAGGATGCTGCAGCTACTACTCCTGACATCAAGGATGCCACCTCCAGCACTGTGCAGCCTGAAAAAGTGGAAAAATGGAAGCAAGAGGATAAGAAAGCCATGGAAATAACACTTCCATACCCACCACCACCTTTTCCTCAAACATTTGAAGAAGGTGGCGGATGACACAAAGTTCAGTAAATTTATGACTATGTTGAAACAGCTGACCATTAATGTTCCATTGGTGGAGGCACTTGAACAAATGCCTGGGTATGCGAAGTTTATGAAGGATCTTTTGACAAAGAAGTGGGCAGCAAACTATGAGTTGAAAGAAGATGTGTATTATTGTAGTGAAATTGCTACCCGATCGATAGTGCAGAAGAAGGCCGACCCCGGAGCTTTCACTATTCCTTGCACCGTTGGATCTTTGAATTTTGCCAAAGCATTATGTGACTTAGGAGCCAGCATCAATTTAATACCATTATCGATCTACAAGAAGTTGGGGTTGGGTGATCCTACTCCAACCAATATGACGTTTGTCATGGCAGATAGGTCGGTAAAACGACCTATTGGTATTCTATGTGACGTATTGGTAAAGGTTTCTTCATTTATATTTCCGGAAGACTTTGTTATTTTAGATTGTGAGGCGGACTCAGAAGTTCCCATAATCATGGGGAGCCCTTTCCTCACTACAGGAAGTGTGCCAATTGATTTGAGAGCTAATGAACTTTCATTCCGAATAAATGACGAAGTAGTGTGCTTTGATGTTTACAAGTCAATAAAGAAACCCAAAGATCTGAGTGTATTTTTTGTGGCTGATGTTTTCTTTGATGATGAGAAAGAATCTCTTGAAGAAGAGCAGATTATTGATGACCCTTTGGTTGTTGTGCTCATGAATGGAGAGAATGAGGGTGCTGAAAATTCTGATGAAGCTATTTGTGCTCTATCGGGATTAGGGACATATCGCTATACTCCCAAGAAGCTGGATCTTGATCTCAAGAATCAGCCCACACCACCAGCTAAGCCATCTATTGAAGAGACACCCATGTTAGAATTGTAGGAGCTGCCAAGTCATTTGAAGTACGCATTCTTAGGAAGCGAAAACACTCTTCCAGCCATTGTGGCAGCCGATTTGGGTGAGCAACAAGTTGAAGCTCTTATTGCTATTCTACGCAAGTATATTAGAGCCATTCGATGAACCATTGCGGATATTATTGGTATTCTACCTGGGATTTGCACACATAAAATTCAACTTCAAGAAAATTGCACACCCATCATTGAGCATCAAAGACGTCTAAACCCACCTATGCAAGATGTGGTGAAGAAAGAAATTATCAAGTGGTTAGACACAAGGGTTGTGTATCCTATCTCTGATAGTACATGGGTAAGCCTGGTGCAATGTGTTCCCAAGAAAGGAGGCATGACGGTTGTCACGAATATGAAGAATGAGCTTATTCCAATCAGACCCGTCACTGGATGGAGAGTATGCATGGACTACCGAAAGCTGAATTCTTGGACACTCAAAGATCACTTCCCAATGCCATTCATGGACCAAATGCTAGATCGATTAGCGGGGAAAGGATGGTTTTGCTTCTTGGATAGTTATTCAGGCTACAATCAGATTTGTATTGCTCCCGAAGACCAAGAGAAGACAATATTTACATGCCCATATGGTACGTTTGCCTTCAAACATTTGCCATTCGGGTTATGTAACGCACCAGCCACCTTTCAACATTGTATGATGTCCATTTTCTTTGATATGGTTGAAGACACTTTGGAGGTATTCATGGATGATTTTTTAGTTGTTGGTGAATCTTTTGAAGCGTGCTTGGCAAACTTGAGCATGGCATTGCAAAGATGTGTAGAATTCAACCTTGTGCTGAATTGGGAAAAGTGACACTTCATGGTAAAAGAAGGAATAATTCTTGGGAACAAGATCTCCGCAAGAGTAATAGAGGTTGATCGAGCAAAAAAAAAGATGTTATTGAGAAGCTATCGCTTCCAATTTTAGTGAAGGGAGTTCGTAGTTTTCTTGGCCATACAGGTTTCTATCGTCGGTTCATCAAAGACTTCTCCACAATTGCTAGTCCATTGTGCAAACTATTGGAGAAAGATGCGAATTTTGACTTTAATGAAGATTGCTTAAAGGCATTCGAATGCCTTAAAGGAAAACTCATTGAAGCCCCTATCATGGTAGCACCAGACTGGTCTCTCCCATTCGAAGTCATGCGTGATGCTAGTGGTGTAGCCATTGGAGCTGTACTTGGACGAAGAAAGGAAAAATTATTTCATCCTATCTACTATGCGAGTAAGGTCCTAAATGAAGCCTAAAGGAACTACATTGTTACTGAACAAGAGCTCCTAGCAGTTGTGTATGCGTTTGAGAAGTTTTGTGCCTATCTATTAGGTACTAAGGTGATCATTCATATAGACCATGCAGCTCTTAGGTATCTAATGACAAAAAAGGATGCAATACCAAGGTTAATTCGATGGATCTTGCTGCTGCAAGAGTTCGATTTTGAGGTCAAAGATAGAAGAGGTTGAGAGAACCAAGTGGCCGACCACCTATCTCGACTTGAGAATGAACATGTGGCGCAACCTGAAAATCAGATTGATGATGCATTCCCAAACGAAGAGATATTAATGAAAACAATGGAGGAATTACCATGGTATCTCGACTTTGCAAATTTCGTGGTGAGTAATGTGATACCTGCCAATTTATATTACCACCAAAGGAGAAAGTTTATGCTTGACGTACAACACTACTATTGGGATGAGCCTTATTTGTTTCGACGATGTGAGGATGGTATCATTCGACGATGTATATCCCAGGAAGAGGTGCCTATTATTTTGGAAACATGCCACACTTCCCAAGTTGGAGGACATCACGCAGGCAATCGGACGGCAAGAAAAGTTTTACAAAGTGGTTATTATTGGCCTTCGATATTTAGAGATGCCTACGACTATGTTAGAAGGTGCGACCAATGCCAACGTCAAGGTGCTATTTCAAAACACCATGAAATGCCCATGTCCAAAATTCTTGAGGTAGAACTCTTTGATGTGTGGGGTAGTGATTTCATGGGTCCATTCGTGAATTCATTTGGAATGAAGTACATCTTGGTTGCTGTAGATTATGTTTCGAAATGGGTTGAAGCTGTAGCGTTGGACGACAACGAAGGAAAGCGTGTTGTAGCATTCTTAAAGAATAATATCTTCTCTCGCTTTGGAGTACCACGTACTATCATAAGTGATGGAGGATCTCACTTTTCCAACAAGCTATTCAAATCCGTGTTAGCCAAATATGGTGTAAAGCAACATAAGGTAGCTACGCCTTATCATCCCCAAACTAGTGGACAAGTAGAGGTTTCCAATTGGGAGATCAACCAAATCCTTGCGAAGACGGTTAATGTGAATAGAAAGGATTGGTCTAGGAAGCTTGATGATGCACTATGGGCTTATAGGACTGCGTTCAAAACGCCCATTGCCATGTCTCCTTATCAACTAGTTTATGGGAAGGCCTGTCACTTACCCATCGAGATCGAGCATAAGTCATTATGGTCGTTGAAGCAAGTGAATCTGAATTGGGATGATGCAACGAATCTGAGGTTGGAGCAGCTGAACGAATTAGATGACTTCTGTCTCCATGCATATGAAAGGTCAGACCTATACAAGGAGCGGATAAAAAAGTATCATAATCAGCGGATTGTTCGATGAAACTTCAAAAGGGGTGATATGGTACTTCTCTTCAACTCCAGATTGAAGCTCTTCCTAGGTAAGTTAAAATCTAAGTGGTCTGGTCCATACAAATTTATCCAAGTCTACTCGTCTGGAGTAGTCGAATTGGAAGACAATAATGGTGTTGTCTTCAAAGTGAATGGCCAACGTGTTAAACCTTATATCGGTCATCTTGACAAGATGAATTATATGGCCATCACTTATCTCGATGAAATAAAAGTGCTCGAGGTAACTATGTTGAGCCACAACAATAAATAAGGCGCTAGATGGGAGGCAACCCATCGTTTTATTGGTTTTCGCTTATTGTTTTTTTGCTTTAGTACTTATTTTGCTTTCGATAAATGAAAATCCAAAAATAAGAGTCGTTCCACGACAAAAACTAAGGCGTTTGGTGGGAGGCAACCCATCGTACTAATCGTTTTCATTTGGTTTTTAGCAAATATAGGTGCATGAGGTATTCAACAAGGAGATTGATTTCAAATGACGATTTGGATGTATTGTATGGTAAAGGTGGTAAGAAGGATGCATAAGGCTATGGATTGAGCATTACTCATGCCAAAATAGGCATCGAGGAAGGCTAGTCCTAGGTAAAACTAGGCCACGAACAATGCAAAACCTATACTATAGCCTAAGGTCTCAGAATCTAGTGTGCAAAGACATAGGCGCCGCCCATGCTTAAGTGTGCTATACACTATGAGCCGCCTATGCTATAGCATTAGGTCTCAGTATCTCAAATGCTATACACTATACGGTGCATATGTACCTAAATTCTATACACTATGCGCCGCATATGTCCCTAAATGCCCTACACTATGCGCCGCCTATACCATGATTATGCAAAGCACTATGCGCCGCATATAGGCCATTTTTTTCTCCAAAACCGTTTGCAAATGGGTCAAAACCCGACCCATTCTTTTCCTATATAAAGGGGACTTAGTATTGAAACATAACCACAGTAGAAATTGACCTAAAGCGCCACACAACCACCCAAATCATCTCAAAATTTTTCACTTCCAATTCACAAAAACATATCCAAAGCCTTCAATCACATAAGTACTCTTTTATTCTTCATCTATATCTCGTAAGTACTATGTTGCTATGTCTATTATGATTTGCTGCATCTTGAAAGATTATTGGTGATGTTAATGTGTTTGTATTGTTGATGCAAAACCATGTAAGTGATCATATACGTTAGGATAATCTTAACTTGTTTCTGACTTGAATTTGGTTTTAATAGCATTGTTATAATATTTGCGGAATTTCTATGGTTATGAACATTGCTTAAGCTTGATACCTAGATACTTACATGTTAGACTATCCCGTTCATCGGGATAAGACTTATAGTTGCCTACCGACATAGGAGGTTGTGATTGTTGAAAATAAATATACCATGATGTAACTCCTATGTAGTAGTGTTATTATACCTAACATGAAAGTAGTACAATGGCTGCAAGTAGTGATACCTCACTGATTTTCTTGTCGGAATATAGTTCCTAAAACGTATGTCGACGAAGTTTAAGTAATCGACTACATTCACTTCACTGTTTTGTATTAACGAACATAAGTATGGGGTGGTACCTCTATGGATTGTTTATAGATTGTTTCCTTTGAGTCGATGCTAACATGAATATTGTTTAAGTCTTAGGAACAATGGAACCTAAAGCGCGACAATATAAGGCTACAACTTCCCAAAAGGGCAAGAAGAGAGGTCGCAAGGACCAAGGAGAATCATCCTCCACGCAACTACCCCGCCGAATGTTTGGAATAAAATGGGTTCTTGAGGAGGAAGCCAAAGAATGGTACAAGAACAACAAGGAAAGAAAATATGTTCACGTCGACTTAATCAACAAGGACACTTTAGCGAAGAAGGAACCGTGTATGTTGGCGAAAATAATGGCGCTGAATCTGGATTTCATCTTCCGCGACATGGGAGAATGTAATAGCGATCTGACAAGGGAATATTATGCCAACTGGTCGCCAAAAACCACGGGCAACGAAGTCAAGATTCGGGGCCAAGTGTTACAGCTCAATGCAGATTTGATCAATTCCTTTCTTGTCTTACCTTCGGTCAACCCAGCACCATTCAAAGTTCTGCACAGCAGGCCTCCTTATAGAGCAATACGACACACAATTTTTGGAAGTAGATTGATGGCAAGGTAGGGCAGACACCGAGACACCAGACGACACAACACCTTCACCTATGCTCCATTGATTAGGGAAGCAAGAATCTGGTTGCGTATTATCAACCCATGCCTTATTCTTGGGACTCAATACACCAAGATATCAAGAGATAAAGTGTGTTTGGTCTATGCTTTGATGATGAATGTACCTATCAACTTTGGGGCAATCATTCACTCTACAATGCAGAAAGCCATACTCCACAAAAGGTTCCACTTCACTTTTGGTAATCTGTTGACAGCAATCTTGCGGAAGAAGGATATGAAAGAGGAACCGGCTGATCACAAACTCCTACATAACCCGAAGAAGGTTAACCTCACCAAGGTCAAAGATGCTGAAACAACTCATGGTGTCAACCTTACTACTACGAAGAGACATGCTCGTGATGAGAGTTTCTTCCGTCATCTATATGGCATGACACGCTTTACTATGATGAGTGGTGGACGTGTTCCAACTACTGCAGAGCTCCAACAGCTGGACCATTACTATCTAATGAACATGCATGCACGGGAGATGTGTGGAGTAGGCGTATACTTTGAGGAACCTCTAGAAGATGATGTGCCGACGGATGACGATTAACGGTTGCCAGACTCCGATGAGGAGGAGAACTCTGACGACGACTCTAATGATGATTCCAACGAAGGGGGTATGAACCCCAACATTGAGGAAAAGTCTGACTGACCAGGTTCTTCGTATTTATTTTCCATTGAGGGCAGTGTCCCGTTTAAGTGTGGGGTGGCGGTATCGGATGCTATACTTCTCTATTTGCATCTATGTTTGTTTATTTATTTATTTTTTATGTTTTGTTTTTTTATGAGTAAATTTTTTTATCTTCGCATGAAATAATTCGAATAGGCAGCATGAGATTATAACAAGAGTATGTGCTACAATTATGACTATTGAGACATTTAGGCTCTAGTTGTGACTCATTATGTGATATTGTGTGGTTCAATTCCTTCAATTGTTGGGTCGAGAGTCTATATTACTTCCAATAAAGTTGACTATGTGCCTTGTGTGTGTGAGATAATAGTATATTCTATGTTTGTGGCTGATGCTAGAACTTGCCCGGTATGTATGCAAAGCGAAAATAAGGAGTGTAAGTTTAGAAGATGATTTAGGCATTTCTTTGGCAACCTATATATGTTTACCATCGGTTTACCTACCCATGGACATCATCCTAGTTAAACCCTTTTGAGCCTTTAGCCTATTTCTTTGACAACCTTGTATGTAAGCCTAATCCATTTTTTTCAAGACCATAATTTGATCCAAATTCCTAAGTGCTTTAAAGTGAAAAAGTCATGTGACAATATAAGAGGAAATTGGGTAAGTATGATGCTTTAAATTGTAATGGTGCTTGAATTTGCTATAAAAAAAGAAGTGTTATCATAAGAGGTATGTTGTGAAAAGAAAAAGAAAAAGAAAGCTGAAAACTGAGTTGTGCTTAAAATTGAAAAACAAAAGAGGATAACAAGGGTGGAAGAATAAAAGAAAGAAAGGTGAAAGAAAAAAGTGCGAATGATACAATGTGATGTATTAAAGTGCTTAGGAACATAGTCACTATTTCTGGCAAAAATAGTCCTACCTGTCCCTTAGCCTACATTACAACCATCAAAAGACCTAATTGATCCTAAGGTTAGCATTCTGACATTTAGTAGAGTACTACACTATGGGAAAGCCTATGGTCATCAGTTGCTACATATGAACTCTTTGTGAGAGTGGTAGCAAGGATATTTTGATACCCATGTTTGAAACATATGCTATACTTGTGAGTGATTATGGGTACTATATTATGAGACACACATGGTTGATGAGTTTGGGTAGTTATATATGATTCCTTGTACCTTAACATTTGAATATGAGTTGACCACCATCACGAGTCTATGATAGAGGTTAAAATGTTTCTACTAATGATCGGAAAACTACTCTTTGTTGATAATTGTTGTGCTTGTCTTGAAAAATGTTTTGTGTTGTTGCTGCGAAACCTTAAGTTGATATTTAGAGGGACAAAATATTTTGTTCGAGGATGAACAAAGATTCAAGTGTGGGGTGTTGATGAAAGGCGATATTACGCGCCTATACCAATATATTTTGCCCATATTTGTGCCATGTTTTGAGAACAAATTATATATTTCATGTACTTTTAGTCCTTTTTCCTGTAAGTGAGCTAACGAACATGATTAGCAAAGTTTCAGGTATAAATGATGCAGAATTCAGCATTTTATGTCTTACTTGACACCAAAGAAAGTTAACGAAGGAAGGAACGGAAGCTTGGACGCCTAAAGGACCAAAAGTGATGCATGTAAAATCTGTTCCGGGCTAAAACAACATTTCTGAAGACTTTGGGGACCAGCAGTAACTTAGTTGGATTTTGATAATGATACATTAACCTAGTACAATTGGGTTAAGAATTTTATTAGTTTATTTTGATTAGGAGAATGTTACATTAACCTAGTACAATTGGGTTAAGTATTTCATTAGCTTAGTAGGATTTGGTTAGATATTTCATTAGCTTTGTAGGATTAGGATATGGGTATTATAAATACCCTATCATGCTAGAGATTTTTATTCATCATTCATCATTCAATACATTCTACTACAATACACTCCTCTCTTATTCTACACTACAAACAATTCTACAACCCTTCTAATCTTTCCATTAATTCTATTTTTCTTCTTCTATTCATCTATTCTTAAATTCCGCAACAAGAGAATCGTTACTTTGCCTAGGAATTCACGCCTAACGCCTACCACTTGCGCTACACAAAATTAATCAA
>CM061557.1:6729837-6734314 GCA_030864225.1 Capsicum baccatum var. pendulum
GGTGAGGAGGATCGAGTAACCTCAGGAAAATATTAGAATGATCAAACGTAGGTTTACGCTCTTTTTATTTTGCCACGGTGCGTTGTGCCTTGGTGCCATGGTGCCTTGGTGCCCTGGTGCCATGGTGCCTTGGTGCCACGGTGCCTTGGTTCCATGGCACCATGCAGCCTTGGTGTCACGGCGCCATACTGTCACAGTGCCTTGGTGCCACGGCACCATGGTGCCATAGTTCCTTGGTGCCACGGTGCCTTGGTGCCAAAGCGCCATTATGCCACGGTGCCTTGACGCCACGCTGCCTTGGTGTCATGGCGCCATGCTGGCACGGTGCCTTGGTGCCACAGCGCCATTGTGCCACGGTGCCTTGGTGCCATGGTACCTTGGTGCCACAGTTCCTTGGTGCCTAGGTGCCTTGGTGCTATGCTGCCACGAGGCCACGGTGCCATGTCGCCATGGCGCCATGGTGCCACGGTGCCTTGGTTCCACGGTGCCATGGCACCATGGCAGTGCCTTGGTGCCATGGTTCCACGATACTACGGTGCGATGGTGCCATGGTGCTACGGTGCCATTGTTCCATGGTGCCTTAGTGCCACGATGCCGCAGTGCCACGGTGCCACGGTGCCATGGTGCCTGCGTGTCATGGAGCCACGGTTCCATGGTGCGACGCCACCCATGTGCCACGGTGCCTTGGTGCCATGGTGCCAGGTCGCCTTGGTGCCACGGTGCCATGGTGCCTTGGTGCCATGGTGCCTTGGTGCCCTGGTGCCATAGTGCCATGGTGCCTTGGTGCCATGGTGCCACATCGACTTGGTGCTACGGTGGAATGGAGCCATGGTGCCTTGGTGCCATGGTGCACTTGGGCCCTAGCATCACGGTGCCAAGCTGCCCTGGTGCCATGGTGCCTTGGTGCAACGGTGCAAGGATTCAAGGCGAGCGTGACCGTTGTTGGCAAGGAGCGTCGTACTGGGCAGATAGAAGTCAATGAAGCCCCATGGCCACTACGTCTACCGCATCCGAGTATCCCGGCCGCTGCTCACGGACCACAACATCGCACGACTAAGCGAGGGAGGGGTGGGAAGCGAGAGCGGCCTTTCGATTCGGCCCAAGCACGAAATGCGATGGGCGAAAGGCGATCAATTCAACTTTATAATGTATGCTGCATAGGAAACCGACTTCGAGCAAGCCTACATTGCACTTGCCCCGCGACTGAGATGGCAGGCAGGTCAGGACGTCGCTGCTCGAGCGGGGATCCAACCTAACCGCACGTGCCGAACATAACTCACGCGCCGTGCGTCCAAATGCTCTGTCGATGCACGCTCAGCACAGGCCCCAACGCCCAGCAATAGATGTCATGTACTTCTACCCATACGGACATTGTAAGGCTGAAGCAAGTCGCGCTTGACACGATAGCCCGCCCTTGGGGGAGCAGAGGAGATGAAGGCACGCCGAGGCTCATGCACGGGCGCCGCCCACGACGGCCGCCGGCGCTCGTCATTGGATTGGGCTCTGCCGCATGCGTGCAACGCCTAGAGCTTTCCTCGAGGGCAACATCTAGGACTCGCTGCTCGCACGATAGCACCGCCTCGTCCGAATTCAAGCGCCAGCAGCTCTGTCGCGGACGACGCCACCGATAACCGACACGAGCGTACAATGAAGCGCCGCTGATGTTGCTACACGAGAACTCGAAGCTCGCACGGACTAGCCATGCATGCTGCCATGTGCCCACGCTGCACGCCAACATGGCCACTGAGCGCCTATGCCAACTACCGACAGTCGCCTTGAAGTGCCTTCAAGACCTCTACTCATGCGCCGTGCATCCAAATGCTCCGTCGATGCACGCCCAGCACCGGCCCCAATGCCCAATAATAGATGTCGTGCGCTGCTGCCCATGCAGACGTTGCAAGTCTGAAGCAAGTCCCGCTTGACACGATAGCCCGCCCTTGGGGGAGCAGAGGAGATGAAGGCACGCCGAGGCTCATGGACGGGCGCCGCCCACGACGGCCGCCGGCGCTCGTCAGTGGATTGGGCTCGGTCGCATATGTGCAGCGCCTGGAGCTTGCCCCGAGGGCAGCATCCAGGAGTCTCCACTCACACGATAGCACTGCCTCGTCCGAATTCAAGCGCCAGCAGCTCCGTCACGGACGACGCCACCGATAACCGACACGAGCGTACTATGAAGCACCGCCGACGTTGCTACACGAGAACTCGCCGCTCGCACGGACTAGCCATGCTTGGTGCCATGCGCCCACGCTGCACGCCGACATAGCCACTGAGCGCCTATGCCAACTACCGATAGTCGCCTTGAAGTGCCTTCAACACCTCTACCCCCCTTATATATGCTTAAAAAAAACAAAGTGACAGTAGTAGACATGATTTTACCAGTGAATCATACCAGACATATGCGGACCCGAAATGCACGTTTTGATGTGAGACGGAGCCTGTGAACTCACAAAAAGGTCGCGTAATTTGTAAATGATAATTTTCGTTGAGAAAATATTTTTTTTACAAATATCATTTATTAAAATTGAAAAAATATGTAAAAATAAATCAAAAAAAGAAAAAATATTTATAAAAATATGAAAAAATTAGGAAAATATTCTCATGAACTAACCTTAAACCAATAATCGAGTTCATATTTGTACGTATAAAGTAATGATATAAAATATTTAAATTTAAGGATATTAAATTAAAATTTTTTAAAAAATATAAAAATAAGTAACAACCCCAAAATATGCATATTAGAAATAATTAGCCTTAAACCAACAATTGAGTGCGTATTTGTACGAATGACGTAATGATATAAAATATTTAAATTTAAGGATTTTAAATAAAAATTTGAAAAAAAGGCGACGGGACATTATGAAAACCACCAGGACATATGAGGTAGCGTTGGCATATATTTAAAATACAAAATTAGAGCGGATATGTAGAGAAATGAGTGCGCAACAGTGACGAGGATGGAGGAACGTAAGGAAAATATTAGAAAGATGCCGTTGTTTTTAGCGAAAGGCCACTTGATATCGTATGCTTAAATATTTGGAATGGAGAGCACGCGTCGCTTGAAAAAACAAAAGGATAACTCGGGTGAGGTGAGCTCGCAACACTTGGTGGGATTTTTCAAGGACGGATGCACAAAAATCTTATGGAGAAGGGAGGCAAGATGGTTGGATTGGATGGGGAGGGACGAACCGGAGCGACAAAGGTCTGAATCTCAGTGGATCATGGCAGCAAGACGACTCTGCCACTGACAATACCCCGTCGCGTATTTAAGTCGTCTGCAAAGGATTCTGCCCGCCGCTCGATGGAAATTGTACTTCAGTTGTACTTTAAGATGGCCATCGTAACCCTTCCACCGCAGCCAAGACAACGACACGTGCCCTTGGGGGCCGAGGCCCTACTGCGGGTCGGCAAGCGGACAGAGGGCACATGCGTCGCTTGTAGCTCGGATTCTGACTTAGAGGCATTCAGTGATAATCCAGCACACGGTAGCTTCGCGCCACTGGCTTTTCAACCAAGCGCGATGACCAATTATGTGAATCAACAGTTCCTCTCGTACTAGGTTGAATTACTATTGCGACACTGTCATCAATAGGGTAAAACTAACCTATCTCACGACGATCTAAACCCAGCTCACGTTCCCTATTGGTGGGTGAACAATCCAACGCTTGGTGAATTCTGCTTCACAAGGATAGGAAGAGTCGACATCCAAGGATGAACAAACCAACGTCGCTATGAACGCTTGGCTGCCACAAGCCCGTTATCCCTGTGGTAACTTTTTTGACACCTCTACCTTCGAATTTCGAAGGTCTAAAGGATCGTTAGGCCACACTTTCATGGTTCGTATTTGTACTGGAAGTCAGAATCAAATGAGCTTTTACCCTTCTATTCCACATGAGACTTCTGTTCTCCTTCAACTTTATAATACAAACAGCACAGGAAACCGAATTTGAGCAAGCCTACATTGCGTTTACCCAAAAACATTGATTTCTCATAAGGTGCCGGCGGAGTGCTAAAAGCAACATCTTGACAAAGACAATACCATGGCAGGCCATTGGCAGTTTCACAGTCTGAATTTGTTCATACTTACACATGCATGGCTTAATCTTTGATACAAACATATGACTACTGGTAGGATCAACCAGGTAGCATTCCTCATCGACGTAGGCATCGCATGAGCCTGGCCTGCCCGCGAGGGCGCATACGGATTAAAGGCGAGCGCGACCGTCATTTGCAAGGAGCATCGTACTGGACAGATAAGAGTCGATGAAGGCCCCATGCCCATTGCCTCTACCGCATCCGCGTATCCCGAATGCCATTCACGAACCACAACATCGCACGACGAAGCGAGGGAGGCATGGGATGCAAGGGCGGTCTTTCGATTCACCCCGCGAACGAAATGCGATAGTTGAAAGGAGATCGATTCAACTTTATAATGCATGCAGCACAGGAAACCGACTTCGAGCAAGCTTACATTGCACTT
>CM061557.1:6734814-6747314 GCA_030864225.1 Capsicum baccatum var. pendulum
TCTTGTAGACCGGACTCTGACTTAGAGGCGTTCAGTCATAATCCAGCACACGGTAGCTTCGCGCCACTGGCTTTTCAACTAAGCATGATGACCAACTGTCTGAATCAATGGTTCTTCTCGTACTAGGTTGAATTACTATTGTGACACTGTCATAAGTAGGGTAAAACTAACCCATCTCACGACGGTCTAAACCCAGCTCACATTCCCTATTGGTGGGTGAACAATCCAACACTTGGTGAATTCTGCTTCACAATGTTAGGAAGAGCCGACATCAAAGAATCAAAAAGCAATGTCGCTATGAACGCTTGAATTCCACAATCCTGTTATCCCTGTGGTAACTTTTTTGACACCTCTACCTTCGAATTTCGAAGGTCTAAAGGATTGTTAGGCCACGCTTTCATGGTTCGTATTTGTACTGGAAGTCAGAATCAAACGAGCTTTTACCCTTTTGTTCCATACGAGTTTTATGTTCTCCTTGAGCTCATCTTAGGACAGCTGCGTTATCTTTTAACAGATGTGCCGCCCCAGCCAAACTCCCCACCTGACAATGTCTTCCGCCCGGATCGGCCAACAGAGCAAGCCTTGGGTCCAAAAAGAGGGGCAGTGCCCCATTTCCGATTCACGGAATAAGTAAAATGATGTTAAAAGTAGTGGTATTTCACTTTCTCCTTTTGGCTACCACTTATACTACACCTCTCAAGTCATTTTACAAAGTCGGACTAGAGTCAAGATCAACAGGGTCTTCTTTCCCCGCTGATTCTGCCAACCCCGTTCCTTTGGCTGTGGTTTTGCTGGATAGTAGACAGGGACAGTGGGAATCTTGTTAATCCATTCATGCGCAACACTAATTAGATGACGAGTCATTTGGATACCTTTAGAGAGTCATAGTTACTCCCGCCCTTTACCCGCGCTTGGTTGAATTTCTTCAGTTTGACATTCAGAGCACTGGGCAGAAATCACATTGCGTGAACATCCGTTGGGACCATCGCAATGCTTTGTTTTAATTAAACAGTCGGATTCTCCTTGTCTGTACCAGTTCTGAGTTGGCTGTTCAACGCGCGGGGAGTATCTCGAGCAGTCCACCGATAGCCGATGGGCGCGAGACTGGGACCCCCGTGCCCAGCCCTCAGAGCCAATCCTTTTCCCAAAGTTATGGATCCATTTTGGTGACTTCCCTTGCCTACATTGTTCCATCGACCAGAGGCTGTTCACCTTGGAGACCTGATGCGGTTATGAGTACGATCGAGCAGGGACAACATTCCATCCTACGGATTTTCAAGGGCTGCCGGGAGCGCACCGGAGACGACGCGACGTGCGGTGCTCTTCCAGCCGCTGGACCCTACCTCCGACTGAGCCGATTCCTGGGTGGGAAGGCTGATAAATAGAAAAGATACCTCTTCCCTTTCGGAGAACGCATGAAATACGCTGTCTGTCGGGGTTTCCCCAACCCTTAGGATCGACTAACCCATGTGCAAGTGTCGCTAACATGGAACCTTTCCCCTTTTCGGCCTTCAAAGTTCTCATTTGAATATTTGCTACTACCACTAAGATCTACAACGATGGCCGCTCCGCTCGGGATCGCGCCCAATTTTTTGCAGCGACCGCCGCACCCTCCTACTCATCGGGGCATGGCATTTGCCCCGACGGCCGAGTGTAGGTCGCGCGCTTAAGAGCCATCCATTTTCGAGGATATTTTATACGGCAGGTAAGTTGTTACAAACTCCTTAGCGGATTTCCACTTCCATGACCACCGTCCTGCTGTCTTAATCGACCAACACCCTTTGTGGGATCTAGGTTAGCGCACAGTTTGACACCGTAACCCGACTTTTGGTTCATCCCGCATCGCCAGTTCTGCTTACCAAAAATGGCCCACTTGGAGCTCTTGATTCCGTGGTGCGGCTCAACCAAGAAGCCGCGCCGTCCTACCTATTTAAAGTTTGAGAATAGGTCGAGGGCATTGCGCCCCTGAGGCCTCTAATCATTAACTTTACCCAATAAAACTCGCACGCGATCTCCAACTATCCTGAGGGAAACTTCGAAGGGAACCAGCTACTAGACGGTTCAATTAGTCTTTCTCCCCTATACCCAAGTCAGACGAATGATTTACACGTCAGTATGGCTGTGGGCCTCCACCTGAGTTTCTTCTGGCATCGCCACTCTCAGGCATAGTTCACCATCTTTCGGGTCCCGACAGGTATGCTCACACTTGAACCCTTTTCAGAAGATCAAGGTAGGTCGGCGGGGCACATCTCGAGGGGATCCCACCAATCAGCTTCCTTGCGCCTTACGGGTTTACTCGCCTGTTGACTCGCACACATTTCAGACTCCTTGGTCCGTGTTTCAAGATGGGTCGAATGGGGAGCCCACAGGCCAGTATCCAGAGCGCGCAGATGTCGAAGCACGCCGGAGGCGCGCGCTGCCTACCACAATCAAGGAGATGGTGTTACATGAGCATATCGAGAGCCCGGGCTTTGGCCGCCCCCAATCGACGCTGGTCCATGCCCCGAGTCGATCGACAGACCTGCTCATCGTCGTTCTACATCCTTCTCGGGGCGCATCCCCTGCCCCCATCCGCTTCTCTCCCGACAATTTCAAGCACTCTTTGACTTTCTTTTCAAAGTCATTTTCATCTTTCCATCGCGGTACTTGTTTGCTATCGATCTCTCGCCCGTATTTAGCCTTGGACGGAATTCACCGCCCGATTTGGGCTGCATTTCCAAATAACCCAACTCGTAGACAGCGCCTCATGGTGCGACAGGGTTCGAGCACAATGGGTCTCTCACCCTTTCCGGCTCCCCCTTCTAGGGGACTTGGGCCCGGTCCGCCGCTGACGACGGCTCTCCAGACTATAATTCGGACGATGGAGCTGCCTGATTCTAAGGCTGTGCTGTTTCCAGTTCGCTCGCCGTTACTAAGGGAATCCTTCTAAGTTTATTTTCCTCCGCTTATTGATATGCTTAAACTCAGTGGGTAATCCCGCCTAACCTGGGGTCGCGATCAGAGAGCCTGAGCGCGAAGGGGTCCTAGAGTCCGGGATGCTCGAAGGGCCGTAGCCGCGATGGCAAAGAGAGTTGAGTTGCAACCACCACTTGCCGTGACATCCATCGAAGTGGACTCATATTTAGGCCAGCAGCGAGCGCGAGGCGCACAGGAGGCCAGTATCTACCCCGCGACGACAGCGCACCCCGTGATTGAGGCGCGAAGTGAGGGGGCGACGGGATGCGTGACGCCCAGGCAGACGTGACCTCGGCCTAATGGCTTTGAGCACAACTTGCGTTCAAAGACCCGATGGTTCACGGGATTCTGTAATGCACACCAAGTATCGCATTTCGCTACATTTTTCATCGATGCGAGAGCCGATATATCCATTGCCGAGAGTCATTTTCGTTTACAGAAGAAGCACAGGTCCCCCCGACGCACGCCGTGGATGGGGCGAGGGGGCAGGCTATCGATTCAATTATTCCATGGCCTTTCCGCATCGGGGTTCGTTGGCCGCCTACTGCGCGCGCTGGGCGCGCGCTCCAGGTATGGGGGAAGGTGCTCGTGCGAGGTGCCGGAGCACCCCGCCCGTGCGGACTCCCCAATTGTTAAACACATTCACGGGGTCATTCTGCGGTGAAAGTTTTGACAATGATCCTTCCGCAGGTTCATCTACGGAAACCTTGTTACGACTTCTCCTTCCTCTAAATGATAAGGTTCAATGGACTTCTCGCAACGTCGCGGGCAGAGAACCGCCCACGTCGCCGTGATCCGAACAATTCACTGGATCATTCAATTGGTAGGAGCGAGGGACGGTGCGTACAAAGGGCAGGGACGTAGTCAACACGAGCTGATGACTTGCGCTTACTAGGAATTCCTCATTGAAGGCCAACAATTTCAATGATCTATCCCCATCACGATGAAATTTGAAAGATTACCCGGGCCTGTCAGCCTAGGCTATAAACTCGTGGAATATATCAGTGTAGGGCTCGTGCGGCCCACAACATCTAAGGGCATCACAGACCTATTATTGGCTCAAACATCCGCGGCCTAAAAGGTCGTAGTCCCTCTAAGAAGCTGGCCTCGAAGGGATACCTCCGCATAGCTAGTTAGCAGGGTGAGGTCTCGCTCATTAACGAAATTAACCAGACAAATCACTTCACCAACTAAGAACGGCCATGCACCACCGCCCATAGAATCAAGAAAGAGCTCTCAGTCTGTCAATCCTTACTATGTCTGGACCTGGTAAGTTTCCCCGTGTTGAGTCAAATTAAGTCGCAGGCTCCACTCCTAGTGGTGCCTTTCCATCAATTCCTTTAAGTTTCAGCCTTGCGACCATACTCCCACCAGAACCCAAAAACTTTGATTTCTCATAAGGTGCCGGCGGAGTCATAAAAGCAATATCTTGACAAAGACACCACCATGGCAGGCCATTGGTAGTTTCACAGTCTGAATTTGTTCATACTTACACATGCATGGCTTAATCTTTGAGACAAGCATATGACAACTGGTAGGATCAACCAGGTAGCATTCCTCATCGACGTCGGCGTCGCATGAGCCTGGCTTGCCCGCGAGGGCGCAGACGGATTGAAGGCGAGCGTGATCGTCGTTTGCAAGGAGAATCGTACTGGGCAGATAGGAGTCGATGAAGGCCCCACGCCACTGCGTCTACCATATCCGAGTATACCGACTACCATTCATGGACCACGACATCACACGACGAAGCGAGGGAGTCGTGGGACGTAAGGGCGGCCTTTCGATTCGCCCTGCACACGAAATACGATGGGCGAAAGACAATCGATTCAACTTTATAATGCATGCAGCACAGGAAACCGACTTTGAGCAAGCCTACATTACGCTTGCCCCACGACTGAGATGGCAGGTGGGTCAGGATGTTGCTGCTCGAGCAGGGATCCAACCTACCGCACGTGCCAAACACAACTCACGCGTCGTGCGTCCAAATGCTCCGTTGATGCACGCCCAGCACCGGCCGCAACGCCCACCAATAGATGTCGTGCACTGCTGCCTATGCGGACATTGCAAGGCTGAAGCAAGTCCCTCTTGATATGATAGCCCGCCCTTGGGGCGAGCATAGGAGATGAAGGCACGCCGAGGCTTATGCACAGGCGCCGCCCACGATGGCCGCCGGCACTCATCTGCGGATTGGGCTCTGCCACATGCGTGCAGTGCATGGATCTTGCCCCGAGGGAAGCATCCAGGACTCACCGCTCGTACGATAGCACTGCCTCATCTGAATTCCAGCGCCTGCAGCTCCATCATTGACGACGCCACCGATAACTGACACGAGCGTACAATGAAGCGCCGCTGACGTTGCTACACGGGCACTCGCCGCTCGTAAGAACTAGGCATACATGCTACCATGCTCCCACGCTGCACGCTGACATAGCAACTGAGCGCCTTTGCCAGCTACCTACAGTTGATGCACGCCCAGCACCGGACCCAACGCTCAACAATAGATACCGTGCGCTACTGCCCATGCAGACGTTGCAAGGCTGAAGCAAGTCCTGCTTGACACAATAGCCCGCCCTTGGGGGGAGCAAAAGAGATGAAGGCACACCGAGGCTCATGCACGAGCGCCGCCCACGACGGCTGCCGGTGCTCGTCAGCAGATTTTGCTCGCCACCGATAACCGACACGAGCGTACAATGAAGCGCTGCCGACGTTGCTACACAGGCACTCGGCGCTCGGACGGACTAGCCATGCATGCTGCCATGCACCCACACTGCACGCCGACATGGCCACTGAGTGCCTATGCCAACTACCGACAGTCGCCTTGAAGTGCCTTCAACACCTCTACCCCCCTTATATATGCTTAAAAAAACCCAAGTGACAGTAGTAGACATGATTTTGCCACAGAATCATACCAGGCATATGCGGACCCGAACTGCACGTTTTAATGTGAGACGGAGCCTGTGCACTCAAAAAAAGGTCGGGTAATTTGTAAATGATAATTTTCATTGAGAAAATATTTTTTTACAAATATTATTTATTAAAATTGAAAAAACATGTAAAAATAAATCAAAAATAGAAAAAATATTTATAAAAACATGAAAAAATTAGGAAAATATTCTTAGCGCATGAACTAAACTTAAACCAACAATCGAGTGCATATTTGCCTTGATGCCACAGCGCCACGGTGCCTTGGTGCCATGGCGCCATGCTGCCTTGGTGTCATGGCGCCATGCTGGCATGGTGCCTTGGTGCCACGGCGCCATGGGGCCGTGGTGCCTTGGTACCACGATGCCTTGATGCCTTGGTGCTATGCTGCCACGAGGCCACGGTGCCATGGTGCCATGGTGCCACGGTGCCATGGCAGCATGGCAGTGCCTTGGTGCCATGGTACCACGATACCACAGTGCGATGGTGCCATGGTGCCACGGTGCCATGGTTCCATGGTGCCTTAGTGCCACGGTGCCGCGGTGGCACGATGCCACGATGCCATGGTGCCATGGTGTCACCGTGCCTTGGTGTCGCGATGTGTTGGTGCTATGGTGTCTCAGTGCCATGGTGCCTATGTTTCATGGTGCCACGTTGCCATGGTGCCTGTGTGTCATGGTGCCACGGTGCCATGGTGCGATGCCACCTTGGTGCCACGGTGCCTTGGTGCCATGGTGCGATGCCACCTTGGTGCCACGGTGCCTTGGTGCCATGGTGCCGGTCGCCATGGTGCCCCGGTGCCATTGTGCCTTGGTGCCATGGTGCCTTGGTGCCATGGTGCCATGGTGCGACGCCGCCTTGGTGCCGCGGTGCCTTGGTGCCATGGTGCCACGCCGCCTTGGTGCTACAGTGGCATGGAGCCACGGTGCGTTGGTGCCATGGTGCCCTTGTGCCCTGGCGCCACGGTGTCAAGCTGCCCTGGTGCCATGGTGCCTTGGTGATATGGCGTACGGATTCAAGGCGAGCGCGACAGTCGTTTGCAAGGAGCGTCGTACTGGGAAGATAGGAGTCGATGAAGGCTCTATAGCCATTGCGTCTACCGCATTCGAGTATCCCGACCGCCGTTCACGGACAAAGACAACGCACGACTAAGTGAGGGAGGCATGGGACGCAAGGGTGGCTTTTCGATTCGCCCCGCGCACGAAATGCGATGGGCGAAAGGCGATTGATTCAACTTTATAATGCATGCAGCACAGGAAACCGACTTCGAGCAAGCCTACATTGCACTTGCCCCGCGACTGAGATGGCAGGCGGTTCAGGACGTCGCCGCTCGAGCAGGGATCAAACCTAACCGCACGGGCCGAACACAACTCACGCTCCGTGCGTCCAAATGCTCCGTTGATGCACGCTCAGCACCGGCCCCAACGTCCAGCAATAGATACCGTGTGCTGCTGCCCATGCATGACGCCCAGGCAGACGTGCCCTCGGCCTTATGGCTTTGGGCGCAACTTGCATTCAAAGACTCGATGGTTCATGAGATTCTGCAATTCACACCAAGTATCGCATTTTTCTACATTATTCATCGATGCAAGAGTCGAGATATTCATTGCCGAGAGTCGTTTTCGTTTACAGAAAAAGCACAGGTCCCCCCAACGTACGCCGCGGATGAGGCGTGAGGGGCAGGCTATCGATTCAAGTATTCCTTGGCTCTTTCCGCATTGGGGTTCGTTGGTCGCCCGCCGCATGCGCTGGGCGCGCGCTCCAGGGATGGGGGGAGGTGCTCGTGCGAGGTGCCAGAGCACTCCACCCACGCGGACTCCCCAGTTGCTAAACAGGTTCGCGGGGTCGTTTTGCTGTGCAGGGTTTGACAATGATCCTTCCGCATGTTCACCTACAGAAACTTTGTTACGACTTCTTCTTCCTCTAAATGAAAAGGTTCAATGGACTTCTCGCAACGTTGCGGGCAGCGAACCGCCCACGTCTCCACGATCCGAACATTTCACCAGATCATTCAATCGGTAGGAGCGAGGAGAGGTGCGTACAAAGGCGAGGGACGTAGTCAACGCGAGCTGATTACTCGGGCTTACTAGGAATTCCTCAATGAAGGCCAACAATTTCAATGATCTATCCCCATCACAATGAAATTTGAAAGATTACCCGGGCCTGTCGGCCAAGGCTATAAACTCGTGGAATACATCAGTGTAGCGCGCGTGCGGCCCAGAACATCTAAGGGCATCATAGACCTGTTATTGCCTAAAAATTCCGCAGCCTAAAAGGTCGTAGTCCCTCTAAGAAGCTGGACCCGAAGGGATACCTCCGCGGAGCTAGTTAGCAGGCTGAGGTCTCGTTTATTAACGAAATTAACTAGACAAATCGCTTCACCAACTAAGAACGGCCATGCACCACCGCCAATAGAATCAAGAAAGAGCTCTCAGTCTGTCAATCCTTACTATATCTGGACCTGGTAAGTTTCTCCGTGTTGAGTCAAATTAAGCCGCAGGCTCCACTCCTGGTGGGGCCCTTCCGTCAATTCCTTTAAGTTTCAGCCATGCGACCGTACTCCCACCGGAACCCAAAAACTTTGATTTCTCATAAGGTGCCAGCGGAGTCCTAAAAGCAATATCTTGACAAAGACACCACCATGGCAGGCCATTGGCAGTTTCACAGTCTGAATTTGTTCATACTTACCCATGCATGGCTTAATCTTTGACACAAGCATATGACTACTTGTACGATCAACCAGGTAGCATTCCTCATCGACGTTGGCGTCGCCTGAGACCAGCCGGCCTGTGAGGGCGTAGACGGATTGAAGGCGAGCGCGACCGTCGTTTGCAAGGAGCGTTGTACTGGGCAGATAGGAGTCGTTGAAGGCCCCATGTCCACTGCGTCTACCAAAAACGAGTATCCCGATCGCCGTTCACGGACCATGACATCGCACAATGAATCGAGGGAGGCGTGGGATGCAAGAGCGGCCTTTCGATTTGCCCCGCGCATGAAATGCGATGGGCGAAAGGCGATCGATTCAACTTTATAATGCATGCAACATAGGAAACCGACTTTGAGCAAGCTTAAATTGCGCTTGCCCCGCGGCTGAGATGGAAGGCAGGTCAGGACATCGCTACTCGAGCAGTGATCCAACCTACCGCATGTGCCGAACATAACTCATGCGTCGTGCGTCCAAATGCTCCATCGATGCACGCCCAGCACAAGCCCCAACGCCCAGCAATAGATGTCATGCGCTGCTGCCCATGCGGACATTGCAAGGCTGAAGCAAGTCCCGCTTGACATAATAGCCCGCCCTAAGGGGGAGCAGAGGAGATGAAGGCAAGCCGAGGCTCATGCACGGGCGCCGCCCACGACGGCCACCGGCGATCGTCAGCGGATTGGGCTCTGCCGCATGCTTGAAGCACCTGGAGCTTGCCCTAAGGGCAGCATCCAGGACTCGCCGCTCGTACGATAGCATCGCCTCGTCCGAATTCAAGTGCCTGCAGCTCCGTTGCGGACGACGCCACCGATAACCGACACGAGCGTACAATGAAGCGCCGCCGACGTTGCTACACGGGCACTCGCCGCTCGCATAGACTAGCCATGCATGCTGCCATGCGCCCACGTAGCACGCCGACATGGCTACTGAGCATCTATGCCAACTACCTACAGTCACCTTGAAGTATCTTCAACACCTCTACTTACGCGTCGTGCGTCCAAATGCTCCGTCGATGTACGCCCAGCGCCGGCCCCAACGCCCAACAATAGATGCCATGAGCTGCTGCCCATGCGGACATTCCAAGGCTAAAACAAGTCCCGCTTGACACGATATCCCACCCTTGGGGGGAGTAGAGGAGATGAAGGCACGCCGAGGCTCATGCACGGGCGCCGCCCACGACGGCTGTCGGCGCTCGTCAGTGGATTGGGCTCGGCCGCATGCGTGCAGCGCTTGGAGCTTGCCCCAAGGGCAGCATCCAGGACTCGTCACTCGCACGATAGTACCGCCTCGTCCGAATTCAAGCGCCAGCAGCTCCGTCTTGGACGACGCCACCGATAACCAACACGAGCGTACAATGAAGCGCCGCCGACATTGCTACACAAGCACTCGGCGATCGCACGGACTACCGATGCATGCTGCCATGCACCCACGCTGCACGCCGACATGGCCACTGAGCGCCTATGCCAACTACCGACAGTCGCCTTAAAGTGACTTCAACACCTCTACCCCCCTTATATATGCTTAAAAAAAAACCAAGTGACAGTAGTAGACATGATTTTGCCAGAGAATCATACTAGGTATATGCGGACCCGAACTGCACGTTTTGATGTGAGACGGAGCCTGTGCACTCAAAAAAATGTCGCGTAATTTGTAAATGATAATTTTCGTTGAGAAAATATTTTTTTACAAATATCATTTATTAAAATTGAAAAAATATGTAAATATAAATCAAAACTAGAAAAAATATTTATAAAAATATGAAAAAATTAGGAAAATATTCTTAGCGCATGAACTAACCTTAAACCAACAATCGAGTGCATATTCGTACGTATAACATAACGATATAAAATATTTAAATTTAAGGATATTAAATAATAATTTTAAAAAAATATAAAAATAAGTAACAACCCCAAAATATGTATATTAGAAATAAGTAGCCTTAAACCAACAATTGAGTGCGTATTTGTACGAATGACATAACGATATAAAATATTTAAATTTAAGGATATTAAATAAAAATTTGAAAAAAGGCGACAGGACATTATGAAAACCGCCACGACATATGAGGTAGCATTGACATACATTTAAAATACAAAATTAGAGCGGATATGTAGAGAAATGAGTGTCCAATGGTGAGGAGGATCGAGGAACGTCAGGAGAATATTAGGATGATCGAACATAGGTTTACGCTCTTTTGATTTTGCCATGGTGCGTTGTGCCTTGGTGCCATGGTGCCTTGGTGCCATGGTGCCATGTTGCCTTGGTGCCACGGTGCCTTGGTGCCATGATGCCACGGTGCCTTGGTGCCACGGCACCACGGTGCCTTGGTGCCATGGCGCCATCCTGCCTTGGTATCATGGCTCCATACTGGCATGGTTCCTTGGTGCCACGGCGCCTTGGTGCCGTGGTGCCTTGGTGCCACGGTGCCTTGGTGCCACAGCGCCATTGTGCCACGGTGCCTTGGTATCATGGTGCCTTGGTTCCTTGGTGTTATGCTGCCGCGGGGCCACAGTGCCATGGTGCCATGGTGTCACGGTGCCTTGGTGCCACGGTGCCATGGCACCATGGCAGTGCCTTGGTGCCATGGTGCCACGATACCACGGTGCGATGGTGCCATGGTGACACGGTGCCATGGTTCCATGGTGCCTTAGTGCCACGGTGCCGCGGTGCCACGGTGCCACGGTTCTATGGTGCCATAGTGTCACAGTGCCTTGGTTTCGCGATGTGTTGGTGCCATGGTGTCTCGGTGCCATGATGCGTGTGATCCATGGTTCCATGGTGCCATGGTGCCTGTGTGTCATGGTGCCACGGTGCCATGGTGTGACGCCACCTTGGTGCCACGGTGCCTTGGTGCCATGGTGCCAGGTCGCCATGGTGCCAGGTGCCATGGTGCCTTGGTGCCCTGGTGCCATGGTGCCATGGTGCCACGCCGCCTTGGTGCCACGGTGCCTTGTTGTCATAGTGCCACGCTGCCCCTTGGTGCCATGGTGCCCTTGTGCCCTAGCGCCACGGTGCCAAGCTGCCCTGGTGCCATGGTGCCTTAGTGACATGGCGCACGGATTAAAGGCGATCGCGGTCGTCGTTTGCAAGGAGCATCGTACAGGACAGATAGGAGTCGATGAAAGCCCCATGGCCACTGCGTCTACCGTATCCGAGTATCCCGAACGTTGCTCACGGACCATGACATCACACAACTAAGCGAGGGAGGCGTGGGACGTAAGGGCGGCCTTTCGATTTGCCCCACGCATAAAATGCGATGGGCGAAAGGCGATCGATTAATCTTTATAATGCACGCAATACAGCAAACCGACATCGACCAAGCCTACACTGCGCTTGCCCCACGACTGAGATGGCAGTCGGGTCAGGACGTCGCTGCTCGAGCAGGGATCCAACCTAACCGCACGTGCGGAACACAACTCACGTGTCGTGCGTCCAAATGCTCCATCGATGCACGCTCAGGACCGGCCCCAACGCCCAGCAATAGATACCGTGCGCTGCTGCCCATGCGTACGTTGCAAGGCTGAAGCAAGTTCTGCTTGACACGATAGCCCGCCCTTAGGGGGAGCAGCGGAGATGAAGGCACGCCGAGGTTCATGCACGGGCGCCGCCCACGATGGCCACCGGCGCTCGTCAGCAGAATTGGCTCTTCCGTATGCGTGCAGCGCTTGGAGCTTACCCGGCGGGCAGTATCCAGGACTCGCCGCTCGCACGATAGCACTTCCTCATCCGAATTCAAGCGCTAGCAGCTCCATCGCGGACGACGCCACCGATAACCGACACGAACGTACAATGAAGCGCCGTCGATATTGCTACACGGGCACCCGTCGCTCAGACGGACTAGCCATGCATGCTGCCATGCGCCCACGCTGCGCGCCGACATGGCCACTGAACGCCTATGCCAACTACCGACAGTCGTCTT
>CM061557.1:6754814-6774883 GCA_030864225.1 Capsicum baccatum var. pendulum
CGATAGCCCACCCTTGGGGGGAGCAGAGGAGATGAAGGCACGCCGAGGCTCATGCACGGGCGCCACCCACGACGGCCACCGGCGCTCGTCAGTGGATTGGGCTCTGCCGCATGTGTGCCGCACCTAGATCTTGCCCCAAGGGCAGCATCCAGGACTCGCCGCTCGCACAATAGTACCGCCTCATCCGAATTTAAGCGCAAGCAGCTCCGTCGCGGACGACGCCATCGATAACCGACACGAGTGTACAATGAAGCGCCGCCAACGTTGCTACACGGGCACTCGCCGCTCACACGGAATAGCCATGTATGCTGCCATGCGCCCACGCTGTACGCCAACATGGCCACTGAGCGCCTATGCCAACTACCGACAGTCGCCTTGAAGTGCCTTCAACACCTCTACTCATGCGTCGTGCGTCCAAATGCTCCATCGATGCACGCCCAGCACTGGCCCCAACGCCCAACAATAGATGTTGTGCACTGCTGCCCATGCGGATGTTGAAAGGCTGAAGCAAGTCCCGCTTGAAACAATAGCCCTCCCTTGGGGGGAGCAGAGGAGATGAAGGCATGTCGAGGCTTGTGCATGGGCGCCGCCCACGACGACCGCCGACGCTCGTCAGCGGATTAGGCTCGGCCGCATGCGTGCAGCGCCTGGAGCTTGCCCCGTGGGTAGGATCCAGGACTCACCGCTTGCACGATAGCACCGCCTCGTCCGAATTCAAGAACCAACAGGTCCGTCGCGGACGACGCCACCGATAACCGACACGAGCGTACAATGAAGCATCATCAACGTTGCTACATGGGCACTGGGGGCTCGCACGGACTAGCCATGCATGCTTCCATGCGCCCACATTGCACGCCGACATGGCCACTGAGCGCCAATGCCAACTACCGACAGTTACCTTGAAGTGCCTTCAACACCTCTACCCCCATTATATATGCTTAAAAAAAACCCAACTGACAGTAGTAGACATGATTTTGCTAGAGAATCATACCAGGAATATGCGGACCCGAACTGCATGTTTTGATGTAAGACGGAGCCTGTGCACTCAAAAAAAGGTTGCGTAATTTGTAAATGATAATTTTCGTTGAGAAAATATTTTTTTCCAAATATCATTTATTAAAATTGAAAAAATATGTAAGAATAAATCAAAAATAGAAAAAATATTTAGAAAAATATAAAAAAATTAGAAAAATATTCTTAGCGCATGAACTAACCATAAACCAACAATCGAGTGCATATTTGTACGTATAATATAACGATATAAAATATTTAAATTTAAGGATATTAAATAAAAATTTTAAAAAAATATAAAAATAAGTAACAACCCCAAAATATGCATATTAGAAATAAGTAGCCGTAAACCAACAATGGAGTGCGTATTTGTACGAATGAGGTAATGATATAAAATATTTAAATTTAAGGATATTAAATAAAAATATGAAAGAAAGGCAACGGGACATTAGGAAAACCGCCACGACATATGAGGTAGCATTGACATACATTTAAAATACAAAATTAGAGCGGATATGTAGAGAAATGAGTGTCCAACGGTGAGGAGGATCGAGGAACGTCAGGAAAATATTAGGATGATCGAACGTAGGTTTACGCTCTTTTGATTTTGCCATGGTGCGTTGTGCCTTGGTCCCATGGTGCCTTGGTGCCATGGTGCCATGGTGCCTTGGTGCCACGGTGGCTTGGTGCCATGGTGCCACGGTGCCTTGGTGCCACGGCGCTACGGTGCCTTAGTGCCATGGCGCCATGCTGCCTTGGTTTCATGGCTCCATGTTGGCACGGTTCCGTGGTGCCACGACGCCATGGTGCCATGGTGCCTTGGTGCCACGGTGCCTTGGTACCTTTGTGGTATGCTGCCACGGGGCCACGGGGCCATGGTGCCATGGTGCCACGGTGCCTTGGTGCCACGGTGCTATGACACTATAGAAGTTCCTTGGTGCCATGGTGCCACGATACCACGTTGCGATGGTGCCATGGTGCCACTGTGCCATGGTTCCATGGTGCCTTAGTGCCACGGTGCCGCGGTGCCATGGTGCCACGGTGCCATGGTGCCAAGGTGACACGGTGCCTTGGTGCCACGATGTGTTGGTGCCATGGTGTCTCGGTTCCATGGTGCCTGTGTTCCATGGTGCCACAGTGCCATGGTGCCTGTGTGTCATGGTGCCACGGTGCCATGGTACGATGCCACCTTAGTGCCACGGTGCCTTGGTGCCATGGTGCCAGGTCGCCTTGGTGCCACGGTGCCATGGTGCCTTGGTGCCATGGTGCCTTGGTGCCATGGTGCCATGGTGCCACTCCTCTTTGGTGCCACGGTACCTTGGTGCCATGGTGCCACGCCGCCTTGGTGCTATGGTGGCATGGCGCCACGGTGCCTTGGTGCCATGGTGCCCTTTTACCCTGGTGCCATGGTGCCAAGCTGCCATGGTGCCATGGTGCCTTGGTGCCATGGCGCACGGATTCAAGGCGAGTGCGACCGTCGTTTGCAAGGAGCGTCGTACTGGCAGAAAGGAGTCGATGAAGGCCCCATGCCCACTGCGTCTACGGCATCTGAGTATCCCGACCACCGCTCACGGACCACGACATTACACGACTAAGCGAGGGAGGCGTGGGACGCAAGCGCGGCCTTTCGATTTGCCCCACACACGAAATGCGATGGGCGAAAGGCGATCGATTCAACTTTATAATGCATGCAGCACAGTAAACCGACTTCGAGAGAGCCTACATTACGCTTTCCCCATGACTGAGATGGCAGACGGGTCAGGACGTCGCTGCTCGAGCAGGGATCCAACCTAACTGCACATACCTAACACAACTCACGCGCCGTGCGTCCAAATGCTCCATCGATGCACGCTCAGCGCCGGCCCCAACGCCCAGCAATAGATGCCGTGCGCTGCTACCCATGCGGACGTTGCAAGGTTGAAGCAAGTGTTGCTTGACACGATAGCCCGCCCTTGGGGGCAGCAGAGGAGATGAAGGCATGCCGAGGCTCATGTACAGGCGCCGCCCACGACGGTCGCCGGCGCTAGTCAGCGGATTGGGCTCTGCCGCATGCGTGCAGCGCTTGGAGCTTGCCCCGAGGACAGCATCCAGAACTCGCTGCTCGCACAATAGCACCACTTCGTCTGAATTCAAGTGCAAGTAGCTCTGTCGTGGATGATGCCACCGATAACCGACACGAGCGTACAATGAAGCGCCGCCGACGTTGCTACACGGGCACTCGCCGCTCGCACGGACTAGCCATGCATGCTGCCATGCGCCCACGCTGCACGCCGACATGGCCACTGAGCGCCTATGCCAACTACCGGCAGTCGCCTTGAAGTGCCTTCAACACCTCTACCCCCCTTATATATGCTTAAAAAAAAAACCAAGTGACAGTAGTAGACATGATTTTGCCAGAGAATCATACCAGACATATGCGGACCCGAAATGCACGTTTTGATGTGATACGGAGCCTGTGCACTCACAAAAAGGTCACGTAATTTTTAAATGATAATTTTCGTTGAGAAATTTTTTTTTTTTTACAAATATAATTTATTAAAATTGAAAAAATAGGTAAAAATAAATCAAAAATAGTAAAAATATTTATAAAAATATGAAACAAGTAGGAAAATATTCTCAGTGCATGAACTAACCTTAAACCAATAATCGAGTTCATATTTGTACGTATTAAATAATGATATAAAATATTTAAATTTAAGGATATTAAATAAAAATTTTAAAAAAATATAAAATAAGTAACAACCCCAAAATATGCATATTAGAAATAAGTAGCCTTAAACCAACAATTAAGTGCGTATTTGTACGAATGACGTAACGATATAAAATATTTAAATTTAAGGATATTGAATAAAAATTTGAAAAAAATGCAATGGGACATTACAAAAACCGCCACGACATATGAGGTAGTGTTGACATATATTTAAAATACCAAATAAGAGCGGATATGTAGAGAAATGAGTGTGCAATGGTGACGAGGATGGAGGAACGTCAGGAAAATATTAGGATAATGCCGTCGTTTTTCACGAAAGGCCACTTGATATCATATGCTTAACTATTTGGAATGGATCGCACACGTCGCTTGAAAAACAAGAGGCTAACTCGGGAGAGGTGACCTCGCAACACTTGGTGGGATTTTTCAAGGACGGATGCACAAACCTCCTTTTGAGAAGGGCGGCAAGATGGTTGGATTGGATGGGGAGGGACGAACCAGAGTGACAAAGGGCTGAATCTCAGTGGATCGTGGCAGCAAGGCCACTATGCCACTTACAATACACCATCGCGTATTTAAGTCGTCTGCAAAGGATTCTGATCGCCGCTCGATGGAAATTGTACCTCACTTGTACTTTAAGGCGGCCACCACGACCCTTCCACCACGGAGGCTTAGCCAACGATAAGTGCCCTTGGGGGCCGAGGCCCCTACTGTGGATCGGTAAGCAGACGGCGGGCACATTCATCGCTTGTAGCCCGGATTCTGACTTAAAGGCATTCAGTCATAATCCAGCACACGGTAGCTTCGCGCCACTGGCTTTTCAACCAAGTGCGATGACCAATTGTGTGAATCAACAGTTCCTCTTGTACTAGGTTGAATTACTATTGCGACACTATCATCAGTAGGGTAAAACTAACCTGTCTCACGACGGTCTAAATCCACCTCACGTTCCCTATTGGCGGGTGAACAATCCAACACTTGGTGAATTCTGCTTTACAATTGTCACGCCCCAAATCCTATTAAGGCGGACTGGCACCCGTTGCCGGTAAGGCTCGGGAGAACCAACCTGTAGCAATACATTACCTATGAACATTATAAGTTACTTTTATACTAAACATGCCCTCAAAAGATAAATGGAACTAGCAAGCCAAAAGATGTTGTATGACTAGGCCGTTGGAGCCACAATGTCTACGATACGATACATGACCATACTATACTTTACATAGTCTACAAAGCCTCTAGACAAGAAACATTATCTGATAAGGGTCGGGACAGGCCCCGCCTCATGATAAGATACTATACAATGCAAAAAGATATGATAAGACTCAAAGCCCCGAAGCAACCTGGAGCTCAGTGACTGCAGTTGATATCCTGTACTCTTACTGGGGAGGTTTATTAGCTTCTGCACCTGCAGCACGGAATGCAGGTCCCCCAACAGGGACGTTAGTACGAAATAATGTACTGAATATGTAAGGCAACATGTACCATATATGAGATAAAAGCTCAAATGAAACCATACACTGCTGTAAGGTAAAAGACCACCTTTATGAATATTGTGGAGTCATGCATCTTATAACAATTATGTTACTTTACTCTTATCACTTGTATAATCTGTGCACATCATGTAATACAAATGACCAGCTGATCAGTGGTAAATCTATATCAGGATCGACCCATGCTAGGCTTTCCTTTCACCCCTGGGATACCCCCTGTAATACTGGGATTGACCCATGCTAGGTGATTCTTTCACCCCTGGGATACCACCCAACAGAAGCAACTGTATACATATATCTTCTTATTACTTTTGATATGAATCTTTGGTGATCGTAACATTTGAGCTATAAGACTATAAGCATGACAAATGACAAGTATGTGACCATGTAACATCATATCACAATGAAAAGAGTGGGTTATACAATTAGTGAAACATGTAGGACATAAACAACGTATGAACTTTATTTAGCTAAAAAGAAGACTCATATGTCATGGTATCCAATATATGTATGCAGAAGTGACAATGCTCGAATCTGGACACAAAAATACATGTGAAAGAGTGGAGTGGTTATATCGAAGTTTGTAAAGATCTCTATGTGCCAATAAAGACTTTGGATTCCATGCCAAATAATAAGAGATCGAATAGCCTTACATACCTCGACATATCAACTTGTTTTTACCTCGAAATGACTTCTTTTCTTCCAACTATTTATCTACAATATCACGTTTTAAAGCTAGTATTAGCAGCTAATCAATGCATCTGGACAGCCCAATCTCACAAAACACAACACTTTGGCAACAAACGTATAACCATCGACTCAATGGTGTTATTCCGAATTTCTCAATTCTAACTGTCTTCAACCAGTACACATTATCATATACATGATGTACACAGCCTATATCAGCTCTACAACATGCTGGCAACAGTCCATAACTACAACACAGAACCATTTTACAAAACGCTCAACTAAGAAGCACAACATCTCGTCGTCTCCCTACATTTCGTCGTTAACAATTCATACTTGTCCCAACTTTGAACCAGATGCTCCCAACATATATATACATCAAATAAACCTTAACACAATCACAAAATAGCTCAAAACACAGGGGGGGAAACGTGAAACATCAGCCCCCTCATCAAAACAGTCCAATACCATTTTGGAAGCACATAAGATCATATAAGGATACTTGTTTCCAAAGAACTAGCAAAACAGTCCAGCAACCTTGGCAACCATATACACACTATAACATATTAATAACCTCAACTTTATATCATATCAAAGTCAAAAATCAGGGTAAGAATCGTTCCAAAGCCAAGAAAATCAAACAACAACTTTCAGGACACAAGCTGTCCAGAAATTCCTGCACAGTACACCAGCCAACTTATCTTGTTTTCCATGGAAAATTCATATCAAGTATATGGTTATTTTTACATACCTTAACTCCCAAGGTGTAAGTCTAATTCAAGAACTCAAAAAGTAGCCTTTGGTTGCCTTCCAAGGTGAAGAAATGCCAAGAGAAACTTAGAGAGAAAAGCTGAAATTTTTTTGGTCTCCTACTAGTTAACCTAAGGAGCTCGGTTTTGGTCCCTTTTTAAAGGGGCCTTAGACCGACTTTCTCCTAATATTTGCAACTGATTAACTCAAGTTGGTCAATGACCAATTTTCCCCTTTCACTTGGGCCTTTTGGATCTCTAAATCAATGGGCTTTAGTGGCCCATTTTCCTTAATCTTTCTTGCACTTTGTTTGGGCCCAATTTTGTTAGTAGTGAATGAATGTAGTTGGGCCTATTATATAAAAATCTTGGGCTGAACATCTTGGCCCAATATAATGCTAAACCATTGGCTTTAATAGCCTCCCTAACTTGGGCTTCGTTTGTCGCAAGACTTGGAAAGCTTCGGCGTTAAGCCTTGTCTTCGTTCCCCTTTCTTTTTACTAACGTCTAGACTTCAAGTGAGTTCACTTATGAATGAATTATTCTCCCTCATGTATATATACATTTTTTTTTAAGCCAACCACACAGGTGACTCACCTGCTAGCTTCCTAAGTTCCATAAGCACGTCAATGATTTTCTCCGTTTAAGGCCACAGTCTCTAAATAGACTTCCATATAGTGCCCCAATCTAACACTTGAACACTTGAAAAAAAGTTTTGGTAGTAATTAAATCAAGTCGTATGTCATTTTATGTGAACATTACTAGTACATGCAAAATGTGGGGTGTTACATCCTCCCCCCCTTAGGAACATTCGTCCCGAATGTTAACATAACTGTATAGTCTAGGCAGGTTTGAATTTCTGGTCACACAACTGTTAATAACATAACTAGTATTCAAACACATACCTATTAATGTTCCTCCTCTGTATCTTTTGGTCCCTCCTTGTCTTCAAATAGATGAGGGTATTTGGATATCATTACTTCCTCCGGTTCCCACGTTATTTCTTCTACTTGGTTGTTTCTCCAGAGTACCTTTACTGATGCAATTTCTTTGTTCCTTAACTTTTTAATTTGGCGATCTAGAATAGCAACCGGTACCTCTTCATAAGTAAGATCCTCTGTGACCTGTACATCTTCTATAGGAGTGATACGAGAGGGGTCACCTATGCATTTTCGAAGCATTGACACATGAAACACTGGATGAACCATTGAAAGTTCCCGGGGTAGCTCTAATTCATATGCAACTTGTCCGACCCTCTTAGTAATCTTATATGGCCCTATGTAACGTGGGCTTAGTTTCCCTTTCTTACCAAATCTCATAACCCCTTTCATCGGTGATACCTTTAAAAATACCCAATCTCCAATAGAGAATTCCAGCCCTCTTCTCCGCATATCTGCATATGATTTTTGACGACTTTGGGCTGTTTTTAGCCGTTGTTGTATCACCTTAACTTTTTCCATGGCTTGTTGGACTAAATCTGGCCCGAGCAAGGTGGTTTCACCCACTTCGAACCAACCAATTGGTGACCTACATTTCCTCCCATACAAAGCTTCGTAAGGCGCCATCTTGATGCTCGAATGGTAGCTGTTATTATAGGCAAATTCAATAAGGGGCAAGTGTTCTACCCAGCTACCTTTAAAATCTAATGCACAGGTTCGCAACATATCCTCAAGTGTTTGAATAGTACGCTCTGCCTGGCCGTCTGTTTGGGGATGGAAGGCTGTACTCAAATTCACTTGCGTCCCTAAACTCCTTTGAAAGGACTTCCAAAATTTTGCCGTGAATTGAGCTCCTCGATCAGATATAATAGAGAGTGGGACCCCATGTAGCCTAACTATCTCTTTGAGGTATAATTTGGCATATTCTTCAGCTGTATAATCACTTCTAACTGGCAGGAAGTGCGCTGACTTCGTGAGTCTATCAACTATCACCCATATGGAGTCAAACTTATTAACTGAACGAGGCAAACCAGTTACAAAATCCATATTAGTCATATCCCACTTTCAAGTTGGAATCTCTATACATTGCATGTAACCACCTGGCTTTTGGTGCTCTACTTTGACTTGTTGACAAGTAGGACATTGAGCCACAAACTCTGCAAGGTCCTTTTTCATGCCTCCCCACCAAAACACTCCCTTTAGGTCATGATACATCTTAGTAGATCCTGGGTGGATGGAATATCTTGAATGATGGGCTTCTTCCATTATTCTCTTTCTGAGTCTGTTAACATCAGGGACACACAATCTATTTTGGCAATAAAGTACTCCATCTTGTGTAAGCCTAAACTCCTTCATTATACCTTGACTTACTTTCTCCTTAAGGCATTGTAGAATAGGATCATAATACTGTTTTTCTTTCACTTCCCTTATCAATGAAGAATCGGCAGCATTATGTACAATAATGTCCTTTCTTGGAGTTTCGAGTAGACGAACACCCAGATTGGCTAGTTGACGCAGATCCTTAGCCATGCCTTGCTTTACCCCTTTCTGATCACTGGTACCCATGAGTGTCTTACGACTTAGAGCATCAGCCACCACATTTGCTTTCCCTGGATGGTATAATATATCAATATCATAATCCTTTATTAACTCTAGCCACCTCCGCTGCCTCAAATTTAGATCTTTCTGCTTGAAAATATACTGTAAACTCTTATGATCTGTATATATGTCCACGTGCACCCCATACAAATAGTGGCGCCATATCTTTAAAGCAAATACAACCGCTGCTAGCTCAAGATCATGTGTTGGGTAGTTTTTCTCGTGTGGTCTCAATTGTCTCGAGGCATAAGCAATCACCTTACCATGTTGTGTTAGTACACACCCCAAACCAACTCCGGAAGCATCACAATACACTGCATATCCCTCTGAGCCTTCTGGAAGCACTAGCACAGGTGCTGAGGTTAGCCTGCTTTTCAACTCTTGAAAGCTCCTTTCACATGCATCATTCCATTGGAATTTGGTTTCCTTGTGAGTTAGCTTAGTAAGAGGTGCAGACATAGAAGAAAAACCTTCAACAAACCTTCTGTAATAACCTGCCAATCCAAGGAAGCTTCGAACTTCTGTAGGTGTCGTTGGCCTTGGCCAATCTTTCACAGCCTCTATCTTTTGTGAATCCACCCTTATTCCTTCATCCGATACAATATGGCCCAAAAATGCCACTGATTTTAACCAAAATGTAACACCCCACATTTTACATGTACTAGTAATGTTCACATAAAATGACATACGACTTGATTTAATTACTACCAAAACTTTTTTTCAAGTGTTCAAGTGTTAGATTGGGGCACTATATGGAAGTCTATTTAGAGACTGTGGCCTTAAACGGAGAAAATCATTGACGTGCTTATGGAACTTAGGAAGCTAGCAGGTGAGTCACCTGTGTGGTTGGCTTAAAAAATATATATATATATACATGAGGGAGAATAATTCATTCATAAGTGAACTCACTTGAAGTCTAGACGTTAGTAAAAAGAAAGGGGAACGAAGGCAAGGCTTAACGCCGAAACTTTCCAAGTCTTGTGACAAACGAAGCCCAAGTTAGGGAGGCTATTAAAGCCAATGGTTTAGCATTATATTGGGCCAAGATGTTCAGCCCAAGATTTTTATATAATAGGCCCAACTACATTCACTCACTACTAGCAAAATTGGGCCCAAACAAAGTGCAAGAAAGATCAAGGAAAATGGGCCACTAAAGCCCATTGATTTAGAGATCCAAAAGGCCCAAGTGAAAGGGGAAAATTATTAATTGACCAACTTGACTTAATCAGTTGTAAATATCAAGAGAAAGTCGGCCTAAGGCCTCCTTAAAAAGGGACCAAAACCGAGCTCCTTAGGGTAACTAGTAGAAGACCAAAAATTTCAGCTTTTCTCTCTAAGTTTCTCTTGGCATTTCTTCACCTTGGAAGGCAACCAAAGGCTACTTTTTGAGTTCTTGAATTAGACTTACACCTTGGGAGTTAAGGTATGTAAAAATAACCATATACTTGATATAAATTTTCCATGGAAAACAAGATAAGTTGGCTGGTGTACTGTGCAGGAATTTCTGGACAGCTTGTGTCCTGAAAGTTGTTGTTTGATTTTCTTGGCTTTGGAACGATTCTTACCCTGATTTTTGACTTTGATATGATATAAAGTTGAGGTTATTAATATGTTATAGTGTGTATATGGTTGCCAAGGTTGCTGGACTGTTTTGCTAGTTCTTTGGAAACAAGTATCCTTATATGATCTTATGTGCTTCCAAAATGGTATTGGACTGTTTTGATGAGGGGGCTGATGTTTCACGTTTCACCCCCTGTGTTTTGAGCTATTTTGTGACTGTGTTAAGGTTTATTTGATGTATATATATGTTGGGAGCATCTGGTTCAAAGTTGGGACAAGTATGAATTGTTAACGACGAAATGTAGGGAGACGACGAGATGTTGTGCTTCTTAGTTGAGCGTTTTGTAAAATGGTTCTGTGTTGTAGTTATGGACTGTTGCCAGCATGTTGTAGAGCTGATATAGGCTGTGTACATCATGTATATGATAATGTGTACTGGTTGAAGACAGTTAGAATTGAGAAAGTCGGAATAACACCATTGAGTCGATGGTTATACGTTTGTTGCCAAAGTGTTGTGTTTTGTGAGATTGGGCTGTCCAGATGCATTGATTAGCTGCTAATACTAGCTTTAAAACATGATATTGTAGATAAATAGTTGGAAGAAAAGAAGTCATTTCGAGGTAAAAACAAGTTGATATGTCGAGGTATGTAAGGCTATTCGATCTCTTATTATTTGGCATGGAATCCAAAGTCTTTATTGGCACATAGAGATCTTTACAAACTTCGATATAACCACTCCACTCTTTCACATGTATTTGTGTGTCCATATTCGAGCATTGTCACTGCTGCATACATACATTGGATACCATGACATATGAGTCTTCTTTTCAGCTAAATAAAGTTCATACATTGTTTATCTCCTACATGTTTCACTAATTGTATAACCCACTCTTTTCATTGTGATATGATGTTACATGGTCACATACTTGTCATTTATCATGCTTATAGTCTTATAGCTCAAATGTTACGACCACCAAAGATTCATCTCAAAGGTAATAAGAAGATATATGTATACAGTTGTTTCTGTTGGGTGGTATCCCAGGGGTGAAAGAATCACCTAGCATGGGTCAATCCCAGTATTACAGGGGGTATCCCAGGGGTGAAAGGAAAGCCTAGCATGGGTCGATCCTGATATAGATTTACCACTGATCAGCTGGTCATTTGTATTACATGATGTGCACAGATTATACAAGTGATAAGAGTAAAGTAACATAATTGTTATAAGATGCATGACTCCACAATATTCATAAAGGTGGTCTTTTACCCTACAGCAGTGTATGGTTTCATTTGAGCTTTTATCTCATATATAGTACATGTTGCCTTACATATTCAGTACATTATTTCGTACTGACGTCCCTGTTGGGGGACCTGCATTCCATGCTGCAGGTGCAGAAGCTAATAAACCTCCCCAGTAAGAGTACAGGATATCAACTGCAGTCACTGAGCTCCAGGTTGCTTCGGGGCTTTGAGTCTTATCATATCTTTTTGCATTGTATAGTATCTTATCATGAGGCGGGGCCTGTCCCGACCCTTATAAGATAATGTTTCTTATCTAGAGGCTTTGTAGACTATGTAAAGTTTAGTATGGTCATGTATCGTATCGTAGACATTGTGGCTCCAACGGCCTAGTCATACAACATCTTTTGGCTTGCTAGTTCCATTTATCTTTTGAGGGCATGTTTAGTATAAAAGTAACTTATAATGTTCATAGGTAATGTATTGCTACAGGTTGGTTCTCCCGAGCCTTACCGGCAACGGGTGCCAGTCCGCCTTAATAGGATTTGGGGCGTGACAGAAGTGGTATCAGAGAGGTTTGTCCTAGGGAGTCTACAAAGCCGTGTCTATGTAGAATCATGTTTATCGATGTGTTGTGCACCACATTTATAAACAAGAGGCTACGTGGAATTTAGGAGTTATCACTTCTTTTCATTCTTTAGATCGTGCCATAGAGCCAAATATTATAAGTGTACCATGTCTAATCCCTGAATTATTTTGTACAGTAAGTATGCCTGAGACAAGGAAGAGTAAAGGTAAAGGAAAGGAAGTAGAAGTGGTTGTTGGTATACCCAATCGGGCGAGACGACAGAGTGAGGCTCTAGATGAGTCTCTATCACAGACATCTCCAACCCCTCCATCTGTTGATGCACCAGGAAGTAGTGAAAACCCCCGAGAACCACCTGTTGATGCTTCTGTGCAGGATTTGAGAAATGCAGTTCAACTGTTGACTTGTATAGTTGCTGGCCAAGGTCAAAGACAAGAAGGCCCAGTTGCAGGTGCAGTTGGTGCAGGTAGGGCAGCCAGTACGAGAATACGTGATTTCCTCAACTTAGACCCCCCATCATTCACTGGGACAGATCCAAATGAAGATCCACAAGATTTTATTGATCAGATCCAACGCACCTTAGATGTTATGCATGTAAGTGGTTCGGAAGCTGCTGAGTTGGCAATATATAGATTGAAGGGTGTGGCTATACTGTGGTACGAAGCCTGGAAGCATTCCAAAGGCATAGATACATCTCCAACTACTTGGGAGGAGTTCAAAATGGCCTTTCTTGATCATTACTTGCCATTAGAGATCCGAGAGGCCCGTGCAGATCAGTTCCTGAACCTCCATCAGGGGAATATGAGCGTGAGGGAATATAGTCTTAAATTTAATTCTCTGGCCAGGTACACTCCTAATGTTGTTCCTACTATGGCAGATAGAGTCCATCGGTATGTCGATAGGTTGGATTCATATTTGGTTAGAGATTGTACCATTGCCTCTTTAAATAAAGACATGGATATAGCGAGGATGCAAGCTTTTGCACAGAAACTGGAGGATCAGAGACAAAGAAGGAGGGCACAAGAAATAGAAAGGGGGCAATTCAAGAGGGCCAGATCTACAGGACAGTTTACACCACCCCAGGGTGAGTTTAGGCCACGATTTTCTCATAGGCCACCCAGGCCATCATCCTCTTATTCTACAGCTAGTGCTCCACCACCACTTCAAGGGTCTAGAAATGATCAATTTGGGCAGAGAAGTGAGGGCCAAGGTACACGGACAACAGGATATTCGGGAAGCCAGCAAATGCCTCCTAGGCAGCCTTGCAGACAATGTGGGAGATATCATATAGGTGCGTGTCGCAGGGGAACAGATGTTTGTTATTGGTGTGGTATGCCAGGGCATGTAATAAAAGATTGCCCAAGAAGACGCAGGGGTGATATGGTACAACCTACTAGATCAGATGTTGTATCATCATCATCAGTGCCTCCATCAGGTAGAGGTGAGCAATTTCCCATAGGTCGCGGCAGAGGTATTAGAGGGGCAGCTAGTTCCAGCGTGGCCCAAAATCGCACATATGCTCTAGGGACTCGACAGAACCTGGAAGCTTCACCCGATGTGGTTATAGGTACATTGTCCATCTTCTCACATAAAGTGTATGCATTAATTGACCCTGGTTCTACATTGTCATATATTACTCCATTAGTTGCTGGGAAGCTTGGTAGAACACCTAAATTATTGAATAAACCACTTGCGGTGTCTACACTAACTGGGGAGTCAATTATAGTTAGAAGAGTCTATTGTGGCTGCATAGTGACTGTCTGCGACCGAGATACATTAGCTGATCTTATCGAGTTAGAAATGGTAGAATTTGATGTTATAATGGGTATGGATTGTTTGGCTTCTTGCTATGCCACCGTTGACTGCCGAACCAAGAGAGTGTACTTTCACTTTCCAAATGAAGCAGTCCTTGAATGGGAAGGCAATATTGGGGCACCAAAAGGGAGGTTTATCTCTTATTTTAAAGCCAGAAAAATGATATCAAAGGGATATATATGTCATCTCGTTAGAGTGAGAGACATGGAGGCAGAATCACCAACTATCCAGTCTGTTCCAATAGTGAATGAATTTATTGATGTCTTTCCTGAGGAACTCCCTGGTTTGCCTCCAGAACGAGAAATAGATTTTGGTATTGACTTATTACCAGGCACCGAGCCTATCTCTATTCCTCCATATAGAATGGCCCCGGCAGAATTACGTGAATTAAAGGAGCAACTGAAAGACTTGTTAGAAAAGGGTTTTATAAGACCTAGTGTGTCCCCTTGGGGTGCACCAGTTTTATTTGTGCGTAAAAAGGATGGCACATTGAGGATGTGTATTGACTACCGACAACTGAATAGGGTGACAATTAAGAATAAATATCCCCTCCCCAGAATTGATGACTTGTTTGATCAGTTACAGGGTGCCAAATACTTTTCAAAGATCGATTTGAGATCAGGTTATCATCAGGTGAGAGTGCAGGAAAAAGATATACCTAAGACAGCTTTCCGAACCAGATATGGTCACTTTGAATTTCTTGTTATGTCGTTTGGGCTAACGAATGCACCAGCAATTTTTATGGATTTGATGAATAGGGTATTCAAGCCTTTCCTGGATGTGTTCGTGATAGTATTTATAGATGATATTCTGGTGTATTCAAGGTCAGAAAAGGACCACGCAAATCATTTACGACTAGTACTACAAGTTCTCCGTGATCGCCGGTTGTATGCTAAGTTTTCCAAATGTGAATTTTGGTTAAAATCAGTGGCCTTTTTGGTCCATATTGTGTCGGATGAAGGAATAAGGGTGGATTCACAAAAGATAGAGGCTGTGAAAGATTGGCCAAGGCCAACGACACCTACAGAAGTTCGAAGCTTCCTTGGATTGGCAGGTTATTACAGAAGGTTTGTTGAAGGTTTTTCTTCTATGTCTGCACCTCTTACTAAGCTAACTCACAAGGAAACCAAATTCCAATGGAATGATGCATGTGAAAGGAGCTTTCAAGAGTTGAAAAGCAGGCTAACCTCAGCACTTGTGCTAGTGCTTCCGGAAGGCTCAGAGGGATATGCAGTGTATTGTGATGCTTCCGGAGTTGGTTTGGGGTGTGTACTAACACAACATGGCAAGGTGATTGCTTATGCCTCGAGACAATTGAGACCACACGAGAAAAACTACCCAATACATGATCTTGAGCTAGCAGCGGTTGTATTTGCTTTAAAGATATGGCGCCACTATTTGTATGGGGTGCACGTGGACATATATACAGATCATAAGAGTTTACAGTATATTTTCAAGCAGAAAGATCTAAATTTGAGGCAGCGGAGGTGGCTAGAGTTAATAAAGGATTATGATATTGATATATTATACCATCCAGGGAAAGCAAATGTGGTGGCTGATGCTCTAAGTCGTAAGACACTCATGGGTACCAGTGATCAGAAAGGGGTAAAGCAAGGCATGGCTAAGGATCTGCGTCAACTAGCCAATCTGGGTGTTCGTCTACTCGAAACTCCAAGAAAGGACATTATTGTACATAATGCTGCCGATTCTTCATTGATAAGGGAAGTGAAAGAAAAACAGTATTATGATCCTATTCTACAATGCCTTAAGGAGAAAGTAAATCAAGGTATAATGAAGGAGTTTAGGCTTACACAAGATGGAGTACTTTATTGCCAAAATAGATTGTGTGTTCCTGATGTTAACAGACTCAGAAAGAGAATAATGGAAGAAGCCCATCATTCAAGATATTCCATCCACCCAGGATCTACTAAGATGTATCATGACCTAAAGGGAGTGTTTTGGTGGGGAGGCATGAAAAAGGACCTTGCAGAGTTTGTGGCTCAATGTCCTACTTGTCAACAAGTCAAAGTAGAGCACCAAAAGCCAGGTGGTTACATGCAATGTATAGAGATTCCAACTTGGAAGTGGGATATGACTAATATGGATTTTGTAACTGGTTTGCCTCGTTCAGTTAATAAGTTTGACTCTATATGGGTGATAGTTGATAGACTCACGAAGTCAGTGCATTTCCTACCAGTTAGAAGTGATTATACAGCTGAAGAATATGCCAAATTATACCTCAAAGAGATAGTTAGGCTACATGGGGTCCCACTCTTTATTATATCTGATCGAGGAGCTCAATTCACGGCAAAATTTTGGAAGTCCTTTCAAGGGAGTTTAGGGACGCAAGTGAATTTGAGTACAGCCTTCCATCCCCATACAGACGGCCAAGCAGAGCGTACTATTCAAACACTTGAGGATATGTTGCGAACCTGTGCATTAGATTTTAAAGGTAGCTGGGTAGAACACTTGCCCCTTATTGAATTTGCCTATAATAACAGCTACCATTCGAGCATCAAGATGGCGCCTTACGAAGTTTTGTATGGGAGGAAATGTAGGTCACCAATTGGTTGGTTCGAAGTGGGTGAAACCACCTTGCTCGGGCCAGATTTAGTCCAACAAGCCATGGAAAAAGTTAAGGTGATACAACAACGACTAAAAATAGCCCAAAGTCGTCATAAATCATATGCAGATATGCGGAGAAGAGGGCTGGAATTCTCTATTGGAGATTGGGTATTTTTAAAGGTATCACCGATGAAAGGGGTTATGAGATTTGGTAAGAAAGGGAAACTAAGCCCACGTTACATAGGTCCATATAAGATTACTAAGAGGGTCGGACAAGTTGCATATGAATTAGAGCTACCCCAGGAACTTTCAATGGTTCATCCAGTGTTTCATGTGTCAATGCTTCGAAAATGCATAGGTGACCCCTCTCGTATCACTCCTATAGAAGATGTACAGGTCACAGAGGATCTTACTTATGAAGAGGTACCGGTTGCTATTCTAGATCGCCAAATTAAAAATTTAAGGAACAAAGAAATTGCATCAGTAAAGGTACTCTGGAGAAACAACCAAGTAGAAGAAATAACGTGGGAACCGGAGGAAGTAATGACATCCAAATACCCTCATCTATTTGAAGACAAGGAGGGACCAAAAGATACAGAGGAGGAACATTAATAGGTATGTGTTTGAATACTAGTTATGTTATTAACAGTTGTGTGACCAGAAATTCAAACCTGCCTAGACTATACAGTTATGTTAACATTCGGGACGAATGTTCCTAAGGGGGGGAGGATGTAACACCCCACATTTTACATGTACTAGTAATGTTCACATAAAATGACATACGACTTGATTTAATTACTACCAAAACTTTTTTTCAAGTGTTCAAGTGTTAGATTGGGGCACTATATGGAAGTCTATTAAGAGACTGTGGCCTTAAACGGAGAAAATCATTGACGTGCTTATGGAACTTAGGAAGCTAGCAGGTGAGTCACCTGTGTGGTTGGCTTAAAAAATATATATATATATACATGAGGGAGAATAATTCATTCATAAGTGAACTCACTTGAAGTCTAGACGTTAGTAAAAAGAAAGGGGAACGAAGACAAGGCTTAACGCCGAAACTTTCCAAGTCTTGTGACAAACGAAGCCCAAGTTAGGGAGGCTATTAAAGCCAATGGTTTAGCATTATATTGGGCCAAGATGTTCAGCCCAAGATTTTTATATAATAGGCCCAACTACATTCACTCACTACTAGCAAAATTGGGCCCAAACAAAGTGCAAGAAAGATCAAGGAAAATGGGCCACTAAAGCCCATTGATTTAGAGATCCAAAAGGCCCAAGTGAAAGGGGAAAATTATTAATTGACCAACTTGACTTAATCAGTTGTAAATATCAAGAGAAAGTCGGCCTAAGGCCTCCTTAAAAAGGGACCAAAACCGAGCTCCTTAGGGTAACTAGTAGAAGACCAAAAATTTCAGCTTTTCTCTCTAAGTTTCTCTTGGCATTTCTTCACCTTGGAAGGCAACCAAAGGCTACTTTTTGAGTTCTTGAATTAGACTTACACCTTGGGAGTTAAGGTATGTAAAAATAACCATATACTTGATATAAATTTTCCATGGAAAACAAGATAAGTTGGCTGGTGTACTGTGCAGGAATTTCTGGACAGCTTGTGTCCTGAAAGTTGTTGTTTGATTTTCTTGGCTTTGGAACGATTCTTACCCTGATTTTTGACTTTGATATGATATAAAGTTGAGGTTATTAATATGTTATAGTGTGTATATGGTTGCCAAGGTTGCTGGACTGTTTTGCTAGTTCTTTGGAAACAAGTATCCTTATATGATCTTATGTGCTTCCAAAATGGTATTGGACTGTTTTGATGAGGGGGCTGATGTTTCACGTTTCACCCCCTGTGTTTTGAGCTATTTTGTGACTGTGTTAAGGTTTATTTGATGTATATATATGTTGGGAGCATCTGGTTCAAAGTTGGGACAAGTATGAATTGTTAACGACGAAATGTAGGGAGACGACGAGATGTTGTGCTTCTTAGTTGAGCGTTTTGTAAAATGGTTCTGTGTTGTAGTTATGGACTGTTGCCAGCATGTTGTAGAGCTGATATAGGCTGTGTACATCATGTATATGATAATGTGTACTGGTTGAAGACAGTTAGAATTGAGAAAGTCGGAATAACACCATTGAGTCGATCGATGGTTATACGTTTGTTGCCAAAGTGTTGTGTTTTGTGAGATTGGGCTGTCCAGATGCATTGATTAGCTGCTAATACTAGCTTTAAAACATGATATTGTAGATAAATAGTTGGAAGAAAAGAAGTCATTTCGAGGTAAAAACAAGTTGATATGTCGAGGTATGTAAGGCTATTCGATCTCTTATTATTTGGCATGGAATCCAAAGTCTTTATTGGCACATAGAGATCTTTACAAACTTCGATATAACCACTCCACTCTTTCACATGTATTTGTGTGTCCATATTCGAGCATTGTCACTGCTGCATACATACATTGGATACCATGACATATGAGTCTTCTTTTCAGCTAAATAAAGTTCATACATTGTTTATCTCCTACATGTTTCACTAATTGTATAACCCACTCTTTTCATTGTGATATGATGTTACATGGTCACATACTTGTCATTTATCATGCTTATAGTCTTATAGCTCAAATGTTATGACCACCAAAGATTCATCTCAAAGGTAATAAGAAGATATATGTATACAGTTGTTTCTGTTGGGTGGTATCCCAGGGGTGAAAGAATCACCTAGCATGGGTCAATCCCAGTATTACAGGGGGTATCCCAGGGGTGAAAGGAAAGCCTAGCATGGGTCGATCCTGATATAGATTTACCACTGATCAGCTGGTCATTTGTATTACATGATGTGCACAGATTATACAAGTGATAAGAGTAAAGTAACATAATTGTTATAAGATGCATGACTCCACAATATTCATAAAGGTGGTCTTTTACCCTACAGCAGTGTATGGTTTCATTTGAGCTTTTATCTCATATATAGTACATGTTGCCTTACATATTCAGTACATTATTTCGTACTGACGTCCCTGTTGGGGGACCTGCATTCCATGCTGCAGGTGCAGAAGCTAATAAACCTCCCCAGTAAGAGTACAGGATATCAACTGCAGTCACTGAGCTCCAGGTTGCTTCGGG
>CM061557.1:6775383-6777883 GCA_030864225.1 Capsicum baccatum var. pendulum
CTCAGTCGCGGGGCAAGCGCAATGTAGGCTTGCTCAAAGTCGGTTTCCTGTGCTGCATGCATTATAAAGTTGAATCGATCGCCTTTCGCCCATCGCATTTCATGCGCGGGGCCAATCGAAAGGTCGCCCTTGCGTCCCATGCCTCCCTAGCTTAATTGTGCGATGTCGTGTTCCGTGATCGGTGGTCGGGATACTCGGATGTGGTAGACACAGTGGCCATGGGGCCTTCATCGACTCCTATCTACCCAGTACGACGCGCCTTGCAAACTACGGTTGCGCTCACCTTGAATCCGTGTGCCATGGCACCAGGGCAGCTTGGCACTGTTGCGCCAGGGCACAAGGGCACCATGGCACCAAGGCACCGTGGCGCCATGCCACCGTAGCACCAAGGTACCGTGGCGCCATGCCACCGTAGCACCAAGGCACCGTGGCACCAAGGCGGCGCGGTACCATAGCACCATTGCACCAGGGCACCAGGTCACCAAGGCACCATGGCACCAAGGCACCATGGCACTGTGGCACAAAGGCGACCTGGCACCATGGCACCAAGGCACCGTGGCACCAAGGTGGCGTCGCACCATGGAATCGTGGCACCATGACACACAGGCACCATGGCACCGTGGCACCATGGAACATAGGCACCATGGCACCAAGACACCATGGAACCAACACATCGCGGCACCAAGGCACCGTGACACCATGGCACCATGGCACCGTGGCATCGTGGCACCGCGGCACCGTGGCACTAAGGCACCATGGTACCATGGCACCGTGGCACCATGGCACCATCGCACCGTGGTATCCTGGCACCATGGCACCAAGGAACTGCCATGGTACCATGGCACCGTGGCACCAAGGCATCGTTGCACCATGGCACCATGGCACTGTGGCCCCGTGGCAGCATAGCACCAAGGCACCGTGGCATCAAGGCACCGTGGCACAATAGCGCTGTGGCACCAAGGAACCGTGGCACCAAGGGACCACGGCACCATGGCGCCGTGGCACCAAGGCACCGTGGCACCATTGCACCAAGGCACCGTGGCTCCAAGGCACCATGGCACCATGAAACCAAGGCACCATGGCACCAAGGCACAATGCACCATTGAAAAATCAAAAGTGCGTAAACCTACGTTCGATCATCCTAATATTTTACTGACGTTCCTCGATCCTCCTCACCGTTGGACACTCATTTCTCTACATATCCGCTCTAATTTTGTATTTTAAACGTATGTCAATGCTACCTCATCACCGGTGCTGGGCGTGCATCGACGGAGCATTTGGACGCACGATGCGTGAGTTATGTTCGACACGTGCGGTAGGTTGGATCCCTGCTCGAGCAGCGACGTCCTGACCCACCTGCCATCTCATTCGCGGGGCAAGCGCAATGTAGGATTGCTCAAAGTCGGTTTCCTGTGTTGCATGCATTATAAAGTTGAATCTCTCGCCATTTGCCTATCGCATTTCGTACGCAGGATGAATCGAAAGGCCGCCCTTGCGTCTCATGCCTCCCTCACTTTATCGTGCGATGTTGTAGTCCGTGAACAGCAGTCGGGATAGTCAAATGTGGTAGACACAGTGGGCATTGGGCCTTCATCGACTACTTTTTGCCCATTACGACACTCCTTGTAAACGATGACCACGCTCGCCTTTAATCTGTCTGCGCCCTCACGGGCAGGCTGGGCTTATGCGATGCCGACGTTGATGAGGAATACTACCTGGTTGATCCTACCAGTAGTCATATGGTTGTCTCAAAGATTAAGCCATGCATGTGTAAGTATGAACAAATTCAGACTGTGAAACTGCCAATGGCCTGCCATGGTGGTGTCTTTGTCAAGATGTTGCTTTTAGGACTCCGCCGACACCTTATGAGAAATCAAAGTTTTTGGGTTCCAGTGGGAGTATGGTCGCAAGGCTGAAACTTAAAGGAATTGATGGAAGGGCACCACCAGGAGTGGAGCCTGCGGCTTAATTTGATTCAACATGGGGAAACTTACCAGGTCCAGACATAGTAAGGATTGACAGACTCAGAACTCTTTCTTGATTCTATGGGCAGTGGTGCATGGCCGTTCTTAGTTGGTGATGAGATTTGTCTGGTTAATTTCGTTAATGAACGAGACCTCAGCCTTCTAACTAGCTATGCGGAGGTATCCCTTCGGGGCCAGCTTCTTAGAGGGACTACGACCTTTTACGCCGCGGAAGTTTGAGGCAATAACAGGTCTGTGATGCCCTTAGATGTTCTGGGCCGCACGCACGCTACACTGATGTATTCCATTAGTTTATAGCCTTGGCCGACAGGCTCGGGTAATCTTTCAAATTTCATCGTGATGGGGATATATTATTGAAATTATTGGCCTTCAACAAGGAATTCCTAGTAAGCGTGAGTCTTCAGCTCGCGTTAACTACGTCCCTGCCCTGTGTACGCACCGCCCCTCGCTCCTACTAATTGAATGATCTAGTGAACTGTTCGAATCGCGGCGATATGGGCGGTTCACTGCCCGCA
>CM061557.1:6782883-6797883 GCA_030864225.1 Capsicum baccatum var. pendulum
TCATGCATGGCTAGTCCGTGCATGCGGCGAGTGCCTGTGTAGCAACGTCGGCGGCGCTTCATTGTACGCTCGTCTCGGTTATCGGTGGCGTCTTCCGCAATGGAGCTACTGGCGCTTGAATTGAAATGAGGCGGTGCTATCGTGCGAGCGGCGAGTCCTGGATGTTGCCCTCGGGGCAAGCTCCATGCGCTGCATACATGCGGCAGAGCCCAATCCGCTGACGAGCGCTGGCGGCCGTCGTGGGTGGCGCCCGTCCATGAGCCTTGGTGTGCCTTTATCTCCTCTGCTCCCCCAAGGGCGGGCTATCGTGTCAAACGGTACTTGCTTCAGCATTGCAACTTCCGCATGGGCAGCAGTGCACGACATTTATTGTTGGGCGTTTGGGCCGGTGCTGAACGTGTATCAACGGAGCATTTGGACACACGGCGCGTGAGTTGTGTTCGGCACGTGCGGTTAGGTTGGATCCCTGCTCGAGAAGCAACGTCGTGACCCGCCTGGCATCTCAGTCGCTAGGCAAGCGCAATGTAGGCTTGCTCGAAGTTGGGGCGAATCGAAAGGCCGCCCTTGCGTCCCACGCCTCCCTCGCTTAGTCGTGCGATGTCATGGTCCATGAGCGGCGGTTGGGATACGCAGATTCGGAAGACGCAGTGGCCATGGGGCCTTCATCGACTCCTATCTGCCCAGTACGACGCTTCTTGCAAACGACGGTCGCGCTCGCCTTGAATCCATGCGCCATGGCACCAAGGCACCATGGCAGCTTTGCACCGTGGCGCCAGGGCACAAGGGCACCATGGCACAAAGCCACCGTGGCGCCATGCCACCGTATCACCAAGGAGGCGTGGCACCATGGCACCAAGGCACCGTGGTACCAAGGCGGCGTGGCACCATGTCACCATGGCACCATGGCACCTGGGCACCAAGGCACCATGGCACCAAGGCACCGTGGCACCGTGGCACCAAGGCACCGTGGCACCAAGGCACCATGGCACTGTGGCACCATGACACACAGGCACCATGGCACCGTGGCACTATGGAACACAGGCACCATGGAACCGAGACACCATGGAACACAGGCACCATGGCACCGAGACACCATGGCACCAACACATTGCTGCACCAAGGCACCGTGACACCATGGCACCATGGCACCGTTGCACCGTGGCACCGCCGCACCGTGGCACTAAGGCACCATGAAACCATGGCACCGTGGCACCATGGCACCATCGCACCGTGGTATCATGGAACCATGGCACCAAGGCACTGCCATGGTGCCATGACACCGTGGCACCAAGAAGCCGTGGCACAATGGCACCGTGGCCCCATGGAATCATAGCACCAAGGGACCAAGGCACCGTGGCACCAAGGCACCGTGGAACCAAGGCACCGTGGCACAATGGCGCTGTGACACCAAGGCACCGTGGCACTAAGGCACCACGGCACCATGGCGTCGTGGCACCAAGGCACCATGCCAGCATGGCGCCATGACACCAAGGCAGTATGGCTCCATTGCACCAAGGCACCGTGGCGCCGTGGCACCAAGGCACCGTGGCACCATGGCACCAAGGCACCATGGCACCATGGCACCATGGCACCAAGGCACCATGGCACCAAGGCACAACGCAGCGTGGCAAAATCAAAAGAGCGTAAACCTACGTTCGATCATCCTAATATTTTCCTGACGTTCCTCGATCCTCCTAATCGTTGGACACTCATTTCTCTACATATCCACTCTAATTTTGTATTTTAAATGTATGTCAATGCTACCTCGTGGCGGTTTTCGTAATGTCCCATCGCCTTTTTTTCAAATTTTTATTTAATATCCTTAAATTTAAATACTTTATATCGTTACGTCATTCGTACAAATACGCACTCAATTGTTGATTTAAGGCTACTTATTTCTAATATGCATATTTTGGGGTTGTTACTTATTTTTATATTTTTTAAAAATTTTTATTTAATATCCTTAAATTTAAATATTTTATATCGTTACGTTATACGTACAAATATCCACTCGATTGTTGGTTTAAGGTTAGTTCATGCGCTAAGAATATTTTCCTAATTTTTTCATATTTTTATAAATATTTTTTCTATTTTTGATTTATTTTTAAATATTTTTTCAATTTTAATAAATGATATTTGTAAAAAAATATTTTCTCAACGAAAATTATCATTTACAAATGACGCGACCTTTTTTTGAGTGCACAGGCTCTGTCTCACATCAAAACGTGCAGTTCGGGTCTGCATATGCCTGGTATGATTCTCTGGCAAAATCATGTATACTACTGTCACTTGGTTTTTTTTTTAAGCATATATAAGGGGGTAGAGGTGTTGAAGGCACTTCAAGGCGACTGTCGGTAGTTGGCATAGGCGCTCAGTGGCCATGTCGGCGTGCAGCGTGGGCGCATGGCAGCATGCATGGCTAGTCCATGCGAGCGCCGAGTGCCCGTGTAGCAATGTCGGCGGCGCTTCATTGTACGCTCGTGTTGGTTATCAGTGGCATCGTCCGCGACGGAGCTGCTGGCGCTTGAATTTGGATGAGTTAGTGCTATCATGCGAGTGGCGAGTCCTGGATGCTGCCCTCGGGGCAAGCTCCAGGCGCTGCACGCATGCGGCCGAGCCCAATCCACTGACGAGCGCCGGTGGCCGTCGTGGGCGGCGCCCGTGCATGAGCCTCGGCATGCCTTCATCTCCTCTGCTCCCCCTTAGGGCGGTCTATTATGTCAAGCGGGACTTACTTGAGCCTTGCAACGTCCGCATGGGCAGGAGCGCACGACATCTATTGTTGGGCGTTAGGGCTGGTGTTGGGCGTGCATCGACGGAGCATTTAGACGCACGGCGGCCGGGCTAATGCGACGCCGACATCGATGAGGAATGCTACCTGGTTGATCCTACCAGTATTCATATGGTTGTCTCAAAGATTAAGCCATGCATGTGTAACTATGAACAAATTCAGACTGTGAAACTGCCAATGGCCTGCCATGGTGGTGTTTTTGTCAAGATTTTGCTTTTAGGACTCTGCCGGCACCTTATGAGAAATCAAAGTTTTTGGGTTTCGGTGGGAGTATGGTCGTAAGGTTGTAACTTAAAGAAATTGACGGAAGGGCACCACCAGGAGTGGAACCTGTGGCTTAATTTGACTCAACACGGAGAAACTTACCAGGTCCAGACATAGTAAGGATTGACAGATTGAGAGCTCTTTCTTGATTCTATGGGCGGTGGTGCATGGCCGTTCTTAGTTGCTGAAGTGATTTGTCTGGTTAATTTCATTAATGAACGAGACCTCAGCCTGCTAACTAGCTAAGCGGGGGTATCCCTTCGGGGCCAGTTTCTTAGAGGGACTACGGCCTTTTAGGTTGCGGAAGTTTGAGGCAATAACAGGTCTGTGATGCCCTTAGATGCTCTGGGCCGCACGCGCGCTACACTGATGTATTCCACGAGTTTATAGCCTTGGCCGACAGGCTCGGGTAATCATTCAAATTTCATTGTGATGGGGATAGATCATTGAAATTGTTGGCCTTCAACCAGTAATTCCTAGTAAGCGCGAGTCATCAGCTCGCGTTGACTATGTCCTTTCCCTTTGTACGCACCGCCCCTCGCTCCTACCGATTGAATGATCCGATGAAATGTCCGGATCGTAGTGACGTGGGCGGTTCACTGCCTACGACGTCGCGAGAAGTCTATTGAACCTTATCATTTAGAGGAAGGAGAAGTCGTAACAATGTTTCCGTAGGTGAACCTGTGGAAGGATCATTGTCAAAACCTGCACCGTAGAACGACCCCGTTAACGTGTTTAACACCAAGGGAGTGCGCGCGGGCGGGGTGCTCCAGTACCTCGCACAAGCACCTCCACCCGTCCCTGGAGCGCGCGCACAGCGCGCGCTGCGGACGACCAACAAACCCCAACGCGGAAAGAACCAAGGAATACTTGAATCGATAGCCTGACCCTAGTGCCCCATCCGCGGCATGCGTAGGGGGGACCTGTGCTTCTTCTGTAAATGAAAACGACTCTCGATAACGAATATCTTGGCTCTCGCATCTATAAAGAATGTAGCAAAATGCGATACTTGGTGTGAATTGCAGAATCCCGTGAACCATCGAATCCTTGAACGAAGGTTACGCCCGAAGCCATTAGGCCGAGGGCACGTCTGCCTGGGCATCACACATCCCGTCGACCTCTCGCATCACTCCTCCATCAATGGGTGCGCTGTCGTCACGGGGTGTATACTGTCCTCCCGTGCATATGGTGCTCGCTGCTAGCCTAAATACGAGTCCACGTCAGCAGACGTCGCGAAAAGTGGTGGTTGCAACTCAAATCTCTTTGCCATCGCGGCTACGGCCCGTCGAGCATCCCGGACTCCAGGACCCCTTCGCGCTCAGGCACTCCGACCACGACCCCAGGTCAGGCGGGATTACCCACTGAGTTTAAGCATATCAATAGGCGGAGAAAAAGAAACTTACAAGGATTCCCTTAGTAACGGCGAGCAAACCGGGAATAGCCCAGCCTTAGAATCGGGCGGCTCCGTCATCCGAATTGTAGTCTGGAGAGCCATCGTCAGCGGTGAACCGGGCCCAAGTACCCTGGAAGGGGGCACCGGAGAGGGTGAGAGCCCCTTTGTGGCCGGACCCTGTCGCACCACGTGGCGTTGTCTACGAGTCGGGTTGTTTGGGAATGCAATCCAAATCGGGTGGTGAATTCCGTCCAAGTCTAAATACGAGCGAGAGATCGATAGCGAACAAGTACCGCGAGGGAAGGATGAAAAGGAATTTGAAAAGAGAGTCAAAGAGTGCTTGAAATTGTCAGGAGGGAAACAGATAGGGCCGGCGATGCGCCTCGAGAAGGATGTAGAACGACGATGAGCCGATCTGCCGATCGACTCAGGGCGTGGACCAGCGTCGATTGGCGGGGAGGCCAAATACTGGGCTCTTGATATGCTCATGGAACGCCGTCTCCTCGATTGTGGCAGACAGCGCGCACCTACGGCGTGCTTCGGCATCTGCGCGCTCCGGACACTGGACTGTTGGCTCCCCATTCGACCCATTTTGAAACACGGACCAAGGAGTCTGACATGTGTATGAGTCAACGGGCGAGTATACCCGTAAGTCTCTACATATCCACTCTAATTTTGTATTTTAAATGTATGTCAATGCTACCTCGTGGCGGTTTTCGTAATGTCCCGTCACCTTTTTTTCAAATTTTTATTTAATATCCTTAAATTTAAATATTTAATATCGTTACGTCATTCGTACAAATACGTACTCAATTGTTGGTTTAAGGCTAGTTATTTCTAATATGCATATTTTGGGGTTGTTACTTATTTTTATATTTTTTAAAATTTTTTATTTAATATCCTTAAATTTAAATATTTTATATCTTTACTTTATACGTACAAATATGAACTCGATTATTGGTTTAAGGTTAGTTCATGCACTGAGAATATTTTCCTAATTTTTTCATATTTTTATAAATATTTTTTCTATTTTTGATTTATTTTTAGATATTTCTTCAATTTTAATAAATGATATTTGTAAAAATATATTTTCTCAACGAAAATTATCATTTACAAATTACGCGACCTTTTTGTGAGTGCACAGGCTCCGTCTCACATCAAAACGTGCAATTCGGGTCCGCATATGTCTGGTATGGTTCTATGGCAAAATCATGTCTACTCCTGTCACTTGGGTTTTTTTATAAGCATATATAAGGGGGGTAGAGGTGTTGAAGGCACTTCAAGGCGACTATCGGTAGTTGGCATAGGTGCTCAGTGGCCATGTCGGCATGTAGCGTGGGCGGATGTCATCATGCATGGCTAGTCTGCGCGTGCGGTGAGTGCCCCTGTAGCAACGTCGGCGGCGCTTCATTATACGCTCGTGTCGGTTATCGGTGTCATTTTCCGCGACGGAGCTGCTGGCGCTTTAATTGAAATGAGGCGGTGCTATCGTGCGATCGGCGAGTCCTGGATACTGCCCTCAGGGCAATCTCCATTCGCTCTAAGCATGCGGCAGAGCACTATCCGCTGACGAGTGCCGGTTGCCGTCGTGGGCGGCGCCCGTCCATGAGCCTCGGCATGCCTTTATCTCCTCTGCTCCCCCCAAGGGCGGGCTATCATGTCAAGCGGTACTTGCTTCAGCATTGCAACGTCCGCATGGGTAGCAGCGCACGGCATCTATTGCTGGGATTTTGGGCCGGTGCTGAGTGTGCATCAATGGAGCATTTGGACGCACGGCGCATGAGTTGTGTTCGGCACATGCGGTTAGGTTGGATTCCTACTCCAGCAGCAACGTCCTGACCCGCCTGCCATCTTAGTCGCGGGGCATGCGCAATGTAAGCTTGCTCGAAGTTGGTTTCCTGTGCTGCTTGCATTATAAAGTTGAATCGATCGTCTTTCACCTATCGCATTTCATGCGCGGGGCGAATCCAAAGGCCGTCCTTGCGTCCCATGCCTCCCACGCTTAGTCGTGCGATGTCGTGGTCCGTGAGCGGCGGTTGGGATACGCGGATGCGGTAGACTCAGTGGCCATGGGGCCTTCATCGACTCCTATCTGCCCAGTACGACGCTTCTTGCAAATGACGGTCGCGCTCGCCTTGAATCCGTGCGCCATGGCACCAAGGCACCATGGCACCAGGGCAGCTTGGCACCGTGGCGCCAGGGCACAAGGGCACCATGGCACCAAGGCACCGTGGCGCCATGCCACCATATCACCAAGGAGGCGTGGCACCATGGCACCAAGGCACCGTGGCACCAAGGCGGCGTGGCACCATGGCACCATGGTACCATGGCACCTGGGCACCAAGGCACCATGGTACCAAGGCACCGTGGCACCAAGGCACCGTGGCACCAAGGCACCATGGCACCAAGGCACCATGGCACCGTGGCACCATGACAGGCACCATGGCACCGTGGCACCATGGAACACAGGCACCATGGCACCGAGACACCATGGAACACAGGCACCATGGCACCGAGACACTATGGCACCAACACATCGCGGCACCAAGGCACCGTGACACCATGGCACCATGGCACCGTGGCACCATGGCACCGTGGCACCATGGCACTGCCGCACCGCCGCACCATGGCTCTAAGGCACCATGGAACCATGGCACCGTGGCACCATGGCACCATGGCACCATGGCACCATCGCACCGTGGTATCGTGGCACCATGGCACCATGGCACCATCGCACCGTGGTATCGTGGCACCATGGCACCAAGGCACTGCCATGGTGCCATGGCACCGTGGCACCAAGGCACTGTAGCACCATGGTACAATGGCATCGTGGCCCCGTGGCAGCATAGCACCAAGGCACCACGGCACCGTGGCACAATGGCGTTGTGACACCAAGGCACCATGGCACTAAGGCACCACGGCAAAATGGCGCCGTGGCACCAAGGCGCCATGACACCAAGGCAGCATGGCTCCATGGCACCAAGGCACCGAGGCGCCGTGGTACGAAGGCACCGTGGCACCATGGCAACAAGGCACCATGGCACCATGGAACCAAGGCACCATGTCACCAAGGCACAACGCACCGTGGCAAAATCAAAAGAGCATAAATCTACGTTCTATCATCCTAATATTTTTTCCTGACGTTCCTCGATCCTCCTAATCATTGGACACTCATTTCTCTACATATCCACTCTAATTTTGTATTTTAAATGTATGTCAATGCTACCTCATATGTCGTGGCGGTTTTCGAAATGTCCCTTCACCTTTTTTTCAAATTTTTATTTAATATCCTTAAATTTAAATATTTTATATCGTTACGTCATTCGTACAAATACTCACTCAATTGTTGGTTTAAGGCTACTTATTTCTAATATGCATATTTTGGGGTTGTTACTTATTTTTATATTTTTTAAAAACTTTTATTTATTATCATTAATTTTAAATATTTTATATCATTACTTTATACGTACAAATATGAACTCGATTATTGGTTTAAGATTAGTTCATGCACTGAGAATATTTTCCTAATTTTTTCATATTTCTATAAATATTTTTTCTATTTTTGATTTATTTTTAAATAGTTTTTCAATTTTAATAAATAATATTTGTAAAAAAATATTTTCTCAATGAAAATTATCGTTTACAAATGACGCGACCTTTTTTTGAGTGCACAGGCTCCGTCTCACATCAAAACGTGCAGTTCGGGTCTGCATATGCCTTGTATGATTTTCTGGCAAAATCATGTCTAGTACTGTCACTTGTTTTTTTTTAAGCATATATAAGGGGGGTAGAGGTGTTGAAGGAACTTCAAGGCGACTGTCGGTAGTTGGCATAGGCGCTCAGTGGCCTTGTCGGCGTGCAGTGTGGGCGCATGGCAGCATGCATGGCTAGTCCATGCGAGCGCCGAGTGCCCGTGTAGCAACGTCGGCGGCCCTTCATTGTACGCTCGTGTCGGTTATCAGTGGCGTCATTCGCGATGGAGCTGCTGGCGCTTGAATTCGGACGAGGTGGTGCTATCGTGCGAGTGGCGAGTCCTGGATGCTGCCCTCGGGGCAAGCTCCAGGCGCTGCACGCATGCGGCCGAGCCCAATCCACTGACGCCGGTGGCCGTCGTGGGCGGCGCCCGTGCATTAGCCTCGGCGTGCCTTTATCTCCTCTCCTCTCCTCCCCCTAAGGGCGGTCTATCGTGTCAAGCAGGACTTGCTTCAGCCTTGCAACTTCCGCATGGGCAGGAGAGCACGGTATCTATTGTTGGGCGTTGGGGCCGGTGCTGGGCGTGCATCGACAGAGCATTTGGACGCACGGCGCGTGAGTAGATGTGTTAAAGGCACTTCAAGGTGACTGTCGGTAGTTGGCATAGGCGCTCAGTGGCCATGTCGGTGTGTAGTGTGGGCGCATAGCAGTATGCATAGCTAGTCCGTATGAGCGGCGAGTGCCCGTATAGCAACGCCGGCGGTGCTTCATTGTTTGCTCATGTCGGTTATCAATGGCGTCGTCCACGACGGAGCTGCTGGGGCTTGAATTCGGATGATGCAGTGCTATTGTGCGAGTGGCGAGTCCATGATGCTGCCCTTGGGGTAAGCTCCAGGCGCTGCACGCATGCGGTAGAGCCCAATCCGCTGACGAGCGCCGGCGGCCGTCGTGGGCGGCGCCCGTGCATGAGCCTCGATGTGCCTTTATCTCTTCTGCTCCCCCAAGGGCGGGCTATCGTTTCAAGCAGGACTTGCTTCAGCCTTGCAACGTCCGCATGGGTAGCAGTGCACGATATCTATTGCTGGGCATTGGGGCAGGTGCTGGGCGTGCATCGACGGAGCATTAGGACGCACGGCGCGTGAGTTTTGTTTTGCACGTGCAGTAGGTTGGATCCCTGCTTGAAAAGTGATGTCCTGACCCTCCTGCGATCTCAGTCGCGGGGCAAGTGCAATGTAGGCTTGCTCAAAGTCTATTTTCTATGCTACATGCATTATAAAGTTGAATCGATCGCCTTTCGCCCACCGCATTTTGTGCGCGGGGCTAATCCAAAGGCCGCCCTTGCATCCCACTCCTCCCTCACTTCATCGTGCGATGTCGTGGTCCGTGAACGGCGTTCGGGATACTCGGATGCGGTAGATGCAGTGGGCATAGGGCCTTCATCGACTCCTATCTTCCCAGTACTACGCTCCTTGCAAATGACGGTCACGCTAGCCTTCAATCTGTCTGCGCCCTCGCGGGCAGGCCGGGCTCATCCGACGCCGACGTCGATAAGGAATGCTACCTGGTTGATCCTACCAGTATTCATATGATTGTCTCAAATATTAAGCCATGCATGTGTAACAATGAACAAATTCAGACTGTGAAACTGCCAATGGCCTGCCATAGTGGTGTTTTTGTCAAGATTTTGCTTTTAGGACTCTGCCGGCACCTTATGAGAAATCAAAGTTTTTGGTTTCCGGTGGGAGTATGGTCGCAAGGCTGTAACTTAAAGAAATTGATGGAAGGGCACCACCAGGAGTGGAGCCTGCGGCTTAATTTGACTCAACACGGGGAAACTTACCAGGTCCAGACATAGTAAGGATTGACAGACTGAGAGCTCATACTTGATTCTATGGGCGGTGGTGCATGGCCTTTCTTAGTTGGTGAAGCGATTTGTCTGGTTAATTTCGTTAATGAACGAGACCTCAGCCTGTTAACTAGCTATGCGGAGGTATCCCTTCGGGGCCAGTTTCTTAGAGGGACTACGGCCTTTTAGGCTGCAGAAGTTTGAGGCAATAATAGGTCTGTGATGCCCTTAGATGTTCTGGGCTGCACGCGCGCTACACTGATGTATTGCACGAGTTTATAGCCATGGCCGACAGGCTCGGGTAATCTTTCAAATTTCATCGTGATGGGGATAGATCATTGAAATTTTTGGCCTTCAACGAGGAATTCCTTGTAAGTGCGAGTCATCAGCACGCGTTGACTATGTCCCTGCCCTTTGTATGCACCGCCCCTCGCTCCTACCAATTGAATGATCCGATGAAATGTTCGGATCGCAGCGATGTGGGCGGTTCACTGCCCACGACGTCGCGAGAAGTCCATTGAACCTTATCATTTAGAGGAAGGAGAAGTCGTAACAATGTTTACGTAGGTGAACCTGCGGAAGGATCATTGCCAAAACCTGCACCGCAGAACGACCCCGTGAACGTGTTTAACACCTGGGGAGTGCGCGCGGGCGGGGTTCTCTGGTACCTCGCACAAGCACCTCCACCCGTCCATGGAGCGCGCTCCCAGCTCTCGCGGCGGGCGACCAACGAACCCCGACGCGGAAATCGCCAAGGAATACTTGAATCGATAGCATGCCCCTAGTGCCCCTTCCGCGGCATGCATCGGGGGGACATGTTCTTCTTCTGTAAATGAAAACGACTCTCGGTAATGAATATCTCGGCTCTCGCATCGATGAAGAACGTAGAAAAATGCGATACTTGGCGTGAATTGCAGAATCCCGTGAACTATTGAGTCTTTGAATGCAAGTTACGCCCGAAGCCATTAGGCCGAGGGCACGTCTGCCTGGGCATCACACATCCCGTCGACCCCTCGTATCGCTCCTCCATCAAGGGGTGCGCTCTCGTCGCGGGGCGTATACTGGCCTCCCATGCATATCGCGCTCGCTGCTGGCCTAAATACGAGTCCACGTCGACGGACGTCGCGGCAAGTGGTGGTTTCAACTCAACTCTCTTTGCCATCGCGGCTACGGCCCGTTGAACGTCCCTGACTCCAGGACCCCTTCGCGCTCAGGCACTCCGACCACGACCCCAGGTCAGACGGGATTACCCGCTGATTTTAAGCATATCAATAGGAGGAGGAAAAGAAACTTACAAGGATTCCCTTAGTAACGGAGAGCGAACCGGGAACAGCCCAGCCTTAGAATCGGGCAGCTCCATCGTCCGAATTGTAGTCTGGAGAGCCGTCGTCCGCGGCGAACCGGGCCCAAGTCCCCTGGAAGGTGGCACCGGAGAGGGTGAGAGCCCCGTTGTGCTCGGACCCTGTCACACCATGAGGCGTTGTCTACGAGTTGGGTTGTTTGGGAATGCAACCCAAATCGGGCGATGAATTCCGTCCAAGTCTAAATACGGGCGAGAGACCGATAGCGAACAAGTACCGTGAGGGAAAGATGAAAAATACTTTGAAAAGAGAGTCAAAGAGTGCTTGAAATTATCGGGAGGGAAGCGGATGAGGGCTGGCGATGCACCTCGAGAAGGATATAAAATGGCGATGAGCCTGTCTGCCGATCGACTCAGGGCGTGGACCAGCGTCGATTGGCGGGGAGGCCAAAGACCGGGCTCTCGATATACTCATGGAACGTCGTCTCCTTGATTGTGGTAGACAGCATGCGCCTCCGGCGTGCTTCGGCATCTGCGCACTCCGGATGCTGGACTGTTGGTTCCCCATTCGACCCATATTGAAACACGGACCAAGTAGTCTGACATGTGTACGAGTCAACGGGCGAGTATACCCGTAAGGTGCAATGAAGATGATTGGTGGGATCCCCCCGAGGGGTGCACCGCCGACCGACCTTGATCTTCTGATAAGGGTTCGAGTGTGAGCATACCTGTCGTGACCCGAAAGATGGTGAACTATGCCTGAGTGGGGCGAAGCCAGAGGAAACTCAGGTGGAGGCCCGCAACGATACTGACGTGCAAATCGTTCGTCTGACTTGGGTATAGGGGCTAAAGTCTAATCGAACCGTCTAGTAGCTTGTTCCCTCCAAAGTTTCCCTCAGGATAGCTGAAGCTCGTGTGCGAGTTCTATCAGGTAAAGCTATTGATTAGAGGCATCAGGGGCGCAACGCCCTCGACCTATTCACAAACTTTAAATAGGTAGGACGGCGCGGCTGCTTGGTTGAGCCGCACCACGAAATCAAGAGCTCCAAGTGGGCCATTTTTGGTAAGCAGAATGTCACGCCCCAAATCCTATTAAGGCGGACTGGCACCCGTTGCCGGTAAGGCTCGGGAGAACCAACCTGTAGCAATACATTACCTATGAACATTATAAGTTACTTTTATACTAAACATGCCCTCAAAAGATAAATGGAACTAGCAAGCCAAAAGATGTTGTATGACTAGGCCGTTGGAGCCACAATGTCTACGATACGATACATGACCATACTATACTTTACATAGTCTACAAAGCCTCTAGACAAGAAACATTATCTCATAAGGGTCGGGACAGGCCCCGCCTCATGATAAGATACTATACAATGCAAAAAGATATGATAAGACTCAAAACCCCGAAGCAACCTGGAGCTCAGTGACTGCAGTTGATATCCTGTACTCTTACTGGGGAGGTTTATTAGCTTCTGCACCTGCAGCATGGAATGCAGGTCCCCCAACAGGGATGTCAGTAAGAAATAATGTACTGAATATGTAAGGCAACATGTACCATATATGAGATAAAAGCTCAAATGAAACCATACACTGCTGTAAGGTAAAAGACCACCTTTATGAATATTGTGGAGTCATGCATCTTATAACAATTATGTTACTTTACTCTTATCACTTGTATAATCTGTGCACATCATGTAATACAAATGACCAGCTGATCAGTGGTAAATCTATATCAGGATCGACCCATGCTAGGCTTTCCTTTCACCCCTGGGATACCCCCTGTAATACTGGGATTGACCCATGCTAGGTGATTCTTTCACCCCTGGGATACCACCCAACAGAAGCAACTGTATACATATATCTTCTTATTACTTTTGATATGAATCTTTGGTGGTCGTAAAATTTGAGCTATAAGACTATAAGCATGACAAGTGACAAGTATGTGACCATGTAACATCATATCACAATGAAAAGAGTGGGTTATACAATTAGTGAAACATGTAGGACATAAACAACGTATGAACTTTATTTTGCTAAAAAGAAGACTCATATGTCATGGTGTCCAATGTATGTATGCAGCAGTGACAAGGCTCGAATCTGGACACACAAATACATGTGAAAGAGTGGAGTGGTTATATCGAAGTTTGTAAAGATCTCTATGTGCCAATAAAGACTTTGGATTCCATGCCAAATAATAAGAGATCGAATAGCCTTACATACCTCGACATATCAACTTGTTTTTACCTCGAAATGACTTCTTTTCTTCCAACTATTTATCTACAATATCATGTTTTAAAGCTAGTATTAGCAGCTAATCCATGCATCTGGACAGCCCAATCTCACAAAACACAACACTTTGGCAACAAACGTATAACCATCGACTCAATGGTGTTATTCCGACTTTCTCAATTCTAACTGTCTTCAACCAGTACACATTATCCTATACATGATGTACACAGCCTATATCAGCTCTACAACATGCTGGCAACAGTCCATAACTACAACACAGAACCATTTTATAAAATGCTCAACTAAGAAGCACAACATCTCGTCGTCTCCCTACATTTCGTCGTTAACAATTCATACTTGTCCCAACTTTGAACCAGATGCTCCCAACATATATATACATCAAATAAACCTTAACACAGTCACAAAATAGCTCAAAACACAGGGGGGGAAACGTGAAACATCAGCCCCCTCATCAAAACAGTCCAATACCATTTTGGAAGCACATAAGATCATATAAGGATACTTGTTTCCAAAGAACTTGCAAAACAGTCCAGCAACCTTGGCAACCATATACACACTATAACATATTAATAACCTCAAGTTTATATCATATCAAAGTCAAAAATCAGGGTAAGAATCGTTCCAAAGCCAAGAAAATCAAACAACAACTTTCAGGACACAAGCTGTCCAGAAATTCCTGCACAGTACACCAGCCAACTTATCTTGTTTTCCATAGAAAATTCATATCAAGTATATGGTTATTTTTACAAACCTTAACTCCCAAGGTGTAAGTATAATTCAAGAACTCAAAAAGTAGCCTTTGGTTGCCTTCCAAGGTGAAGAAATGCCAAGAGAAACTTAGAGAGAAAAGCTGAAATTGTTTTGGTCTCCTACTAGTTAACCTAAGGAGCTCGGTTTTGGTCCCTTTTTAAAGGGGCCTTAGACCGACTTTCTCCTAATATTTGCAACTGATTAACTCAAGTTGGTCAATGACCAATTTTCCCCTTTCACTTGGGCCTTTTGGATCTCTAAATCAATGGGCTTTAGTGGCCCATTTTCCTTAATCTTGCTTGCACTTTGTTTGGGCCCAATTTTGTTAGTAGTGAATGAATGTAGTTGGGCCTATTATATAAAAATCTTGGGCTGAACATCTTGGCCCAATATAATGCTAAACCATTGGCTTTAATAGCCTCCCTAACTTGGGCTTCGTTTGTCGCAAGACTTGGAAAGTTTCGGCGTTAAGCCTTGTCTTCGTTCCCCTTTCTTTTTACTAACGTCTAGACTTCAAGTGAGTTCACTTATGAATGAATTATTCTCCCTCATGTATATATACATTTTTTTTTTAAGCCAACCACACAGGTGACTCACCTGCTAGCTTCCTAAGTTCCATAAGCACGTCAATGATTTTCTCCGTTTAAGGCCACAGTCTCTAAATAGACTTCCATATAGTGCCCCAATCTAACACTTGAACACTTGAAAAA
>CM061557.1:6802883-6837883 GCA_030864225.1 Capsicum baccatum var. pendulum
TCTACGTTCGATCATCCTAATATTTTCCTGACGTTCCTCCATCCTCGTCACCGTTGCACACTCATTTCTCTACATATCCGCTCTAATTTTGTATTTTAAATATATGTCAACGCTACCTCATATGTCGTGGCGGTTTTCGTAATGTCCCATCGCCTTTTTTTCAAATTTTTATTTAATATCCTTAAATTTAAATATTTTATATCGTTACGTCATTCGTACAAATACGCACTCAATTTTTGGTTTAAGGCTACTTATTTCTACTATGCATATTTTGGGTTTATTACTTATTTTTATATTTTTTTTAAATATTTTTATTTAATATCCTTAAATTTAAATATTTTATATCATTACTTTATACATACAAATATGAACCCGATTATTGGTTTAAGGTTAGTTCATGCACTGAGAATATTTTCCTAATTTTTTCATATTTTTATAAATATTTTTTCTATTTTTGATTTATGTTTACATATTTTTTCAATTTTAATAAATGATATTTGTAAAAAAATATTTTCTCAATGAAAATTATCATTTACAAATTACGCGACCTTTTTGTGAGTGCACAGGCTCCGTCTCACGTCAATACGTGCATTTCGGGTCCGCATATGTCTGGTATGATTCTCTGGAAAAATCATGTCTACTCCTGTCACTTGGGTTTATTTTTTAAAATATATATAAGGGGGGTAGAGGTGTTGAAGGCACTTCAAGGCGACTGTCGGTAGTTGGCATAGGCGCTCAGTGGCCATGTCGGCGTGCAACGTGGGCGCATGGCAGCATGCATGGTTAGTCCGTGCGAGCGACGAGTGCCCGTGTAGCAATGTCGGCGGCGCTTCATTGTATGCTCGTGTCGATTATCGGTGGTGTCGTCCGCAACGGAGATGCTGGCGCTTGAATTCGCATGAGGCGATGCTATCGTGCGAGCGGCGAGTCCTAGATGCTTCCCTCGGGACAAGCTCCAGGCGCTGCACGCATGCGGCACAGCCCAATCCGCTGACGAGCGCCGGCGGCCGTCGTGGGCGGCGCCCGTGCATGAGCCTCGGCATGCATTCATCTCCTCTGCTCCCCCCAAGGGTGGGCTATCGTGTCAAGCAGGACTTGCTTCAGCCTTGCAACCTACGCATGGGCAGCAGTGCACGACATCTATTGCTGGGCGTTGCGGCCGATGCTGGGCGTGCATCGATGGAGCATTTGGATGCACGGTGTGTGAGTTATGTTCGGCACGTGCCGTAGGTTGGATCCCTTCTCGAGCAGCGACGTCCTGACCCGCCTGCCATCTCAGTCGCGGGTCAATAGCAATATAGGCTTGCTCGAAGTTGGTTTCCTATGCTACATGCATTATAAAGTTGAATCGATCTCCTTTCGCCCATCGCATTTCATGCGCGGGGCGAATCAAAAGGCCGCCCTTGCATCCCACGCCTCCCTCGCTTTGTCGTGTGATGTCGTGGTCCGTGAACGGCGGTCGGGATACTCGGATGCGGTAGATGCAGCGGGCATGAGGCCTTCATCGACTCCTATCAGCACAGTATGACGCTCCTTGCAAACGACGGTCGCGCTCGCCTTCAATCCGTCTATGCCCTCGCGGGCAGCCCATGCTCATGCGAAGCCGATGTCGATGAGGAATGCTACCTGTTTGATCCTACCAGTAGTCATATGCCTGTCTTAAAGATTAAGCCATGCATGTGTAAGTATGAACAAATTCAGACTATGAAACTGCCAATGGCCTGCCATGGTGGTGTCTTTGTCAAGATGTTGCTTTTAGGACTCCGCCGGAACCATATGAGAAATCAAAGTTTTTGGGTTCCGGTGGGAGTATGGTCGCATGGCTGAAACTTAAAGGAATTGATGGAAGGTCACCACCAGGAGTGGAGCCTGCGGCTTAATTTGACTCAACACGGGGAAACTTACCAGGTCCAGACATAGTAAGGATTGATAGACTGAGAGCTCTTTCTTGATTCAATGGGCGGTGGTGCATAGCCGTTCTTAGTTGGTGAAGCGATATGTCTGGTTAATTTTGTTAATGAATGAGACCTCAGCCTGCTAACTAGCTATGCGGAGGTATCCCTTCGGGGCCAGCTTCTTAGAGGGACTACGGTTTTTTAGGCCGCGTAAGTTTGAGGAGAAAACAGTTTTGTGATGCCCTTAGATGTTCTGGGCCGCACACGCGCTACACTGATGTATTCCATGAGTTTATAGCCTTGGCTGACAGGCCCGGGTAATCTTTCAAATTTCATCGTGATGGGGATAGATCATTGAAATTATTGGCCTTCAATGAGGAATTCCAAGTAAGCGCGGGTCATCAGCACACGTTGACTACGTCCCTGCCCTTTGTACGCACCGCCCCTCGCTCCTACCGATTGAATGATCCAGTGAAATGTTCGAATCCAGGCGACGTGGGCGGTTTTGCTGCCCGCGACGTCGCGAGAAGTCCATTGAACCTTAGCATTTAGAGGAAGGAGAAGTCGTAACAAGGTTTCCTTAGGTGAACTTGCGGACGGATCATTGTCAAAACCTGCACTGCAGAACGACTCTGCGAACGTGTTTAACAAATGGGGAGTCCGCGCGGGTGGGGTGCTCCGGCACCTCGCACGAGCACATCCCCCCATCCCTGGAGCACGCGCCCAGCACGCGCGGCGGGTGACCAACGAACCTCGATGCGGAAAGCACCAAGGAATACTTGAATCAATAGCCTGCCCCTCGCGCCCCGTCCGCGGTATGCGTCGGGGGGACCTGTGCTTTTTCTGTAAACAAAAACGACTCTTGCCAATGGATATCTCGGCTCTCGCATCGATGAAGAACGTAGCAAAATGCGATACTTGGTGTGAATTGCAGAATCCCGTGAACCATCGAGTCTTTGAACGCAAGTTGCGCCCGAAGCCATTTGGCCGAGGGCACATCTGCCTGGGCGTCATGCATCCCGTCGTCCCCTCGCATCGTGCCTCCATCACGGGGTGCGCTGTCGTCGTGGGGCGGATACTATCCTCCCGTGCACCTCGCGCTCGCTGCTGGCCTAAATACGAGTCCACGTCGATGGACGTCGAGGAAAGTGGTGGTTTCAACTCAACTCTCTTTGCCATCGCGGCTATGGCCCATTGAGCATCCCGGACTCCAGGACCTCTTCTCACTCAGGCGCTCTAACCGCGACACCAGGTCAGGCGGGATTACCCACTTAGTTTAAGCATATCAATAAGCAGAGGAAAATAAACTTACAATGATTCCCTTAGTAACGGCGAGCGAACCGGGAACATCCCAGCCTTAGAATTGGGTGGCTCCGTCATCCGAATTATAGTCTGGAGAGCCGTCGTCAGCGGCGGTCCAGGCCCAAGTCCCCTGGCAGGGGGCGCTGGAGAGGGTGAGAGCCTCGTTGTGCCCGGACCCTGTCGCACCACGAGGAGCTGTCTACGAGTAGAGTTGTTGGGGAATGCAGCCCAAATCGAGCGGTAAATTCCGTCCAAGGATAAATACGGGCGAGAGACCGATAGCGAACAAGTACCGCGAGGGAAAGATGAAAAGGACTTTGAAAAGAGAGTCAAAGAGTGCTTGAAATTATCGGGAGGAAAGCAGATGGTGGCCGGCGATACGCCCCGAGAAGGATGTAGAACGACGATGAGCCGGTCTGCCGATCGACTCAGGGCGTTGACCAGCATCATTGGGGGGGGGGGGCGGCCAAAGCCCGGGCTTTTGATGTGCTCGTGGAATGCCGTCTCCTTTATTGTGGAAGGCAGAGCGCGCCTCCGGCGTGCTTCGGCATCTGCGCGCTCCTGACGCTGGCCTGTAGGCTCCCCATTCAACCCGTCTTGAAACACGGACCAAGGAGTCTGACATGTGTGCGAGTCAACGGGTGAGTATACCCATAAGGCGCAATGAAAATGATTGGTGGGATACCCCCGAGGGGTGCATCGCCGACCCACCTTGATCTTCTGAGAAGGGTTACAGTGTGAGCATATCTGTCGTGACCCGAAAGATGGTGAACTATGCCTGAGCAGGACGAATCCAGACGAAACTCAGGTGGAGGCCTGCAGCGATACTGACGTGCAAATCATTCGTCTGACTTGGGTATAGGGGCGAAAGACTAATCGAACCATTTAGTAGCTGGTTCCCTCCGAAGTTTCCCTCAGGATAGCTGGAGCTCGCGTGCGAGTTCTATCTGGTAAAGCTTATGATTAGAGGCCTCGGAGGCGCAACGCCCTCGACCTATTCTCAAACTTTAAATAGGTAGGACGGCGCGGCTGCTTGGTTGAGCCGCACCACGGAATCAAGAGCTCCAAATGGGCCATTTTTGGTAAGCAGAACTGGCGATGCGGGATGAACCGAAAGCCGGGTTACAGTGCCAAACTGTGCGCTAACCTAGATCCCACAAAGGGTGTTGCTCGATTACGACAGCAGGATGGTATTCATAGAAGTCGAAATCCGCTAAGGAGTGTGTAACAACTCACCTGCTGATAAACTAGCCTTGAAAATGGATGGCGCTTAAGTGCTCTACCTACACTCGGTCGTCTGGGAAAATGCCAGGCCCCGATGAGTTGGAGGGCGCGGCGGTTGCTGCAAAACCATAGGCGTGATCCCGGGCGGAGCGGTCGTCGGTGCAGATCCTGGTGGTAGTAGCAAATATTCAAATGAGAACTTTGAAGGACGAAGAGGGGAAAGGTTCCATGTTAACGGCACTTGCACATGGGTTAGTCGATCCTAAGGGTCGGGGAAACCCCAACAGACAGCGCATTTCGCGCGTGATCCGAAAGGGAATCAGGTTAAAATTACTGAACTGGGATGTGGCGATTGACGGTAACGTTAAGAAGTCTGGAGACATCGGCGGTAGCCTCGGGAAGAGTTATCTTTTATGTTTAACAGCCTGGCCACACTGTAATCGGCTCAGTCGGAGGTAGGGTCCAGTGGATGGAAGAGCACCGCACGTCGCGTTGTGTCCGGTGCGCTCCCAGCGGCCCTTGAAAATCCGGAGGGCCGAATGCCGTCCATGCATGGTCGTACTCATAACCGCATCAGGTCTCCTTGGTTAACAACCTCTGGTCGATGGAACAGTCAGCAAAATGGATCCGGAACTTCGGGAAAAGGATTGGCTCTGAGGGCTGGGCACGGGGGTCCCAGTACCGCGCCCGTCGGCTGTCGGTGGACTGCTCGAGATGCTCCCTGCGCATTGAACAGCCAACTCAGAACTGGTACGGACAAGGGGAATCCGACTGTTTAATTAAAACAAAGCATTGCGATGGTCTCAACGGATGTTCACGCAATGTGATTTCTGCCCAGTGCTCTGAATGTCAAACTGAAGAAATTCAACCAAGCACGGGTAAACAGCGGGAGTAACTATGACTCTCTTAAGGTATCCAAATGCCTCGTCATTTAATTAGTAATGCGCATGAATGGATTAACGAGTTTCCCACTGCCCCTATCTACTATCCAGCGAAACCACAGCCAAGGGAATGGGCTTGGCAGAATCAGCGGGGAAAGAAGACCCTGTTGAGCTTGACTCTAGTCCGACTTTGTGAAATGACTTGAGAGGTGTAGTATAAGTGGGAGCCGAAAGGCGAATGTGAAATACCACTACTTTTAATGTTATTTTACTTATTCTGTGAATTGGAAGCGGGGCACTGCCCCTCTTTTTGGACCCAAGGAGAACAGAATTCTCGTGTGTAACAGAAGGGTAAAAGCTCATTTGATTCTGACCTTTTTGTGAGTACACAGGCTCTGTCTCACGTCAAAACGTGCATTTCGGGTCTGCATATATCTGGTATGATTCTCTGGTAAAATCATGTCTACTTCTGTCACTTGGGTTTTTTATTTAAGCATATATAATGGGGGTAGAGGTGTTGAAGGCACTTTAAGGCGACTGTCGGTAGTTGGCATAGGCGCTCAGTGGCCATGTCGGCGTGCAACGTGGGTGCATGGCAGCATACATGGCTAGTCCGTGCAAGCGGCGAGTGCCCGTGTAACAACGTCGGCGGTGCTTCATTGTACGCTCGTGTCGGTTATCGGTGGCGTCGTCCGCGATGGAGCTGCTGGCACTTGAATTCGGATGAGGCGGTCCTATCGTGCGAGCGGCGAGTACTGGATGAGGCCCTCGGGGCAAGCTCCAGGTGCTGCACGCATGCGGTCGAGCCCAATCTGCTGACGAGCGCCGGCGGCCATCGTGGGCGGCGCCCGTGCATGAGCCTCGACGTGCCATCATCTCCCCTGCTCTCCCCAAGGGCAGGCTATCGTGTCAAGTGGGACTTGCTTCAGCCTTGCAACGTCCGTATGGGCAGCAGCGCACGGCATCTATTGTTGGGCGTTGGGGCCGGAGCTGGGCATGCATCGACGGAGCATTTGGACGCACGGTGCGTGAGTAGAGGTGTTGAAGGCACTTCAAGGCGACTATCGGTAGTTGGCATAGGCGCTCAGTGGCCATGTCGGCGTGCAGCGTGGGCGCATGGCAGCATGCATGGCTAGTCCGTGCGAGCGGTGAGTGCCCATCTCAGTCGCAGGGCAAGCGCAATGTAGGCTTGCTCGAAGTCGGTTTCCTGTGCTGCATGCATTATAAAGTTGAATCGATCGCCTTTCACCCATCGCATTTCGTGCGCGGGGCGAATTGAAAGGCCGCCCTTGCATCCCACGCCTCCCTCGCTTAGTCATGGGATGTCGTGGTCCGTAAACGGTGGTCGAAATACTCGGATGCGGTAGACGTAGTGGGCATGGGGCCTTCATCGACTCCTATCTGCCCAATACGACGCTTTTTGGAAACAAAAGTCGCACTCGCCTTCAATCCGTCTGCGCCCTTGCGGGCAGTCCGGGCTTATGCGACGCCGACGTCGATGAGGAATGCTAGCTGGTTGATCCTACCAGTAGTCATATGCTTGTCTCAAAGATTAAGCCATGCATGTGTAAGTATGAACAAATTCAAACTGTGAAACTGCCAATGGCCTGCCATGGTGGTGTCTTTGTCAAGATGTTGCTTTTAGGACTCTGCCGGCACCTTATGAGAAATCAAAGTTTTTGGGTTCCATTGGTAGTATGGTCGCAAGGCTGAAACTTAGAGGAATTGACGGAAGGGCACCACCAGGAGTGGAGCCTGCGGCTAAATTTAACTCAAGACGGGGAAACTTACCAGGTCCAGACATAGTAAGGATTGACATATTGAGAGCTCTTTCTTGATTCTATGGGCGGTGGTGCATGGCCGTTCTTAGTTGGTGAAGCGATTTGTCTGGTTAATTTCGTTAATGAACGAGACCTCATCCTGCTAACTAGCTATGCGGAGGTATCCCTTCGAGGCCAGCTTCTTAGAGGCACTACAGCCTTTTAGGCCGCGGAAGTTTGAGGCAATAACAGGTTTGTGATGCCCTTAGATGTTCTGGGCCGCACGCGCGCTACACTGATGTATTCCACGAGTTTATAGCCTTGGCCGATAGGCCCGGGTAATCTTTCAAATTTCATCGTGATGGTGATAGATCATTGAAATTGTTGGCCTTCAATGAGGAATTCCTAGTAAGCGCGAGTCATCAGCTCGCGTTGACTACGTCCCTACAATTTGTATGTACCGCCCCTCGCTCCTACCGATTGAATGATCCGGTGAAATATTCGGATCACGGAGACATGGGTGGTTCGCTGCCCACGACGTCATGAGAAGTCCATTGAACCTTATCATTTAGAGGAAGGAGAAGTCGTAACAAGGTTTCAGAAGGTGAACCTGCGGAAGGATCATTGTCAAAACCTGCACCGCAGAACGACCCCGCGAACTTGTTTAACAACTGGGGAGTCCGCGCGGGTGGGGTGCTCCGGCACCTCGCATGAGCACCTTCTCCCATCCCTGGAGCACGCGACCAGCGTCCGCAGCGGGCTACCAACGAACCCCGACGCAGAAAGCGCCAAGGAATACTTGAATCGATAACCTGCTCCTCGCGCCTCATCCGCGGTGTGCATCGGGTAGACCTGTGCCTCTTTTGTAAATGAAAACGACTCCCCATAAAAAATATATCGACTCTCGCATCGATGAAGAACGTAGTGAAATACGATACTTGGTGTGAATTGCAGAATCCCGTGAACCATCGCATCTTTGAATGTAAGTTGCGACCGAAGCCATAAGGCCGAGGGCACGTCTGCCTGGGCATCACGCATCCCATTGCCCCCTCGCATCGTGCCTCCATCACAGGGTGCACTGTCGTTGCGGGGAGGATACTGGCCTCCCATGCACCTCGCGCTCGCTGCTGGCCTAAATACGAGTCCACGTCGACGGACGTCGTGGCAAGTAGTGGTTGCAACTCAACTCTCTTTGCCATCGCGGCTATGACCCGTCGAGCGTCCAGGACTCCAGGACCCCTTCACGCTCAGGCACTCTGACGGTGACCCCAGGTAAGGCGGGATTACCCACTGATTTTAAGCATATCAATAAGCGGAGGAAAATAAACTTACAAGGATTCCCTTAGTAACAGCGAGCGAACCAGGAACAACCCAGCCTTAGAATCGGGCGGCTCCGTCGTCCGAATTGTAGTCCGGAGAGTCGTCGCTAGCAGCGGACTGATGATAGGCGGATTTACACGCCTATATCAATATATTTTCCCCATATTTTAGCCTAGTTTTGAGAACAAATTATATATTTCATGCACTTTTAGTCCTTTTTCCTATAAATGAGATAACGAACATGATTAGTAAAGTTTCAAGTATAAATGATGCAAAATTCAGCATTTTATGGCTTACTTGACGCAAAAGAAAGCTCACAAAGGGAAGAAAGGGAATTTACACGCCTAAGGACCAAAACTGCTGCATGGAAAATCTATCCCGGGCTAAAACAACATTTCTGAAGACTTTGGGGACTTACAGACACATAGCTGGATTTGGAGAATGATACATTAACCTCGTACAATTGGGTTATGTATTTCATTAGTTTAATAGGATTATGATAATGTTACCTTAACCTAGTACATTTGGGTTAAGTATTCCATTAGCCTAGTAGGATTTGGTTATTTATTTCATTAGCTTAGTAGGAGTAGGATATGGGTATTATAAATACCCTATCATGCTAGAGATTTTTATTCTTCACTTAACAATTCATCCCTCAACTAATTCTACAACTCTTCTAATCTTTTCATCAATTCTACTCTTCTATTCATCTATTCCACAACAAGAGAATCGTTACTTGCTAAGGAATCACGCCTCATGCCTATCACTTGATCCACACGCCATTAATCAATATTGTGATATAATAATAATGCCAATCCTGATCTCCTTCGCATTCATGGGTAACTAAACCTCTCTGTTGGGGTTATGGAAGCCGAATGAGTTACTATCTATTGCTGTGAGTTTGTGAGTTCGTGACACATATATTGCTTATATCATTATTCTCTTCATCTTAATCTACATTCTTTGCAGTTGCAAACGCAAGAATACGCCAGTCTAACATTTAACTTGTTCGAGAGAAAAGTTATTTGTCTGGAAAAGAGATAGTGTCAAGGTAGTAGGACACCCTTTCCTATTAAAAAGCTAGTTCCGTAACTGGACTAACCTCTTGGAGAATTCGTACCATTAGACACGTTTTAAGCTCGAGAGAGTTAAAGTGAAATAGTCCTTGTTGAGGTCGAGAGACGCTTGGATTTACCATCGAATAAAATTCTCTATAAGCAGTTGCATGTCCGAATTCTACACACTCATAGCCAATAGGGACGTATACCTCAGAAAGTGGACATAACCCCAACGCTTCAATTCTCATTGTTTACAACCTACGTAACAATCTCTCTCTCTTTACTTTATTATTTTCAGCTTTTGTTTACGTTACTTGCACGACAAGAATCCCCCCTTCTTGCGAGACTTGCACCAAAAGTTTAGTAATTTTACTTTCTTGTTGGCCAAGCTATTCCCTGTGGGATCGACACCCAACCCAGGTTGGGTTCTATATTTGCTAACGACCGCTTTACACTCCCACGAGATCTGTAGATTGAGCGTTATCAAAAATTGGCACCGTTGCCGGGGAATACGAGTGTCAATCAAGTTCTTGATAATTACTAGACCCTTTGGTCAAAGATTCTCGTACTTTTACATTTAGTTTTGTTTTTGTTTCTTGCAGGTTTTTACTTTAGTGCATGCCCCATACTCGAAGTTTTGGTCAACCGTTATTACCAATCAATCCTGAACCACAACGAATTGGAAGAATGGAAGCATAAGGTAAAATCGACTGGATGGCTGCTCAACATGAGCAGGCGAGATTAGCCGCCCTTACTGCTGCTCAAGTCCAACAACAAAATATTGATAATCTTGGACGAGCAACAAATCCTGACGATAAGGATTTAGGTGACGACGAGTTGATAAACCCAAGGTATGTTGCTAAAACTACAACACCTGCCAATAGAAGAGGACGACAAGCTTGGTATAGGTATGATCGCCAACCATTGCAGCCAGCTTTCGACGATGATGATGATGATATTGATGGTGCCGGAGCCACTGGAGCTATAATTCCACCACCATTAGCGCCCGAAGCCAAGTTCAACATCACAAGCACCATGATTTAGTTATTGCAACTCAAGGGATTATTTGGTGGACTAGCAGGCGATGATCCGAATATGTATCTCATCAACTTTATTTCTACATGCAAGTCTTTTGAAAATCCTGGTGTTGGTCAGAATGCTATTCGATTACGTCTATTTCCATTGTCTCAGTCTGGGGAGGCAACACTATGGTTGAATGGGCTGAATCCTGATTCATTTACAAATTGGAGGCAATTGAGAGACGCTTTCCTAGAAAGATTCTTTCCGCCATCCAAAAGGGCTCAATTGAGAGATGAAATCATCAACGTTCGTCAACTTCCAACTGAAGCTCTTCATGAAACTTGGGAGAGGTTCAAGACAAAGATAGCGAGATGCCCAAACCATCACATGACTAATGTTCACCTCATGGAGATATTGTATAGAGCCTTGAATTCAATAACTAAACCAGTGGTGGACAACGCAGCTGGAGGTTCTTTCATGGACCTCACCTTTGGTCAAGCAAGCAATATGCTAGATCGTATGACGAAACAAAGTAGAGCTTGGCATACAAGGGATTCTGAGGTAGCAAGCCCCAATTTATCTATTAGCATGACTGCACACCAACGAAGAAGAGAAGAAGAATGTGATCAAGATATGGCGCACATGAAAACCCAAATGGATCTTCATACAAAGAATCTATTAGGGAAGACTGAAAAAGTGAAAGCTATTGCATCAAAAAGGAAGAGACGAATCTGATTCGGAAGAGGAGGCCAACTGCATGAACAATCAGAGGGGTTTCCGAGGGAATACCCAAGGAAACCAAGGTCGAAACTATTATGATAAATCTGGAAGCAAAGACCAAGGTAGTTGGAAGAACAAGAATGAAAAGAGTGGTTTGTACGTTCCCCCTGGAAGACGTGATACCACCAAATCTAATTCTGGAAGTATGGAGGACATGATGGCTAAATTATTGAATGGAGTGGAAACAACGAGCGCGGGAGTAACAGAGGTAATTAATGATTTGTCCACCATGAAACAATTAGTAGATTCACATTCCACTTCAATTAGACAACTAGAGCAGCAATTCAGTCAACTTTCAGCAGCACTCAACCAAAGAAAGGCCGGCACTTTACCTAGCAATACTGTGCAAAACCCAAGGAATGATGGGTCATGCATGGCCATCACTACCAGAAGTGGTAAGGTGCTGGAAACTTCAGCAAAAGGCAAGAAAGTGATTGACGAAGTTGCGGAAATGGATGACAACGCAAAAGGAAAAGATGCCCCAGCCACTACTCCCGACGACAAGGACGCCACATCCAGCACTGTGCAGCCTGAAAAAGTGGAAAAATGGAAGCAAGAGGAGAAGAAAACTGTAGACAGAACACTTCCATACCCACCACCACCTTTTCCCCAAAGATTGAAGAAGGTGGCAGATGACACAAAGTTCAGCAAATTCATGACTATGCTCAAGCAGCTGACCATTAATGTTCCATTGGTGGAGGCACTTGAACAAATGCCTGGGTATGCAGAGTTTATGAAGGACCTGTTTACAAAGAAGCGGGCAGCAAGTTATGAGTTAGCGGATAATGTTCATCATTGTAGTGCAATTGCTACAAGGTCGTTAGTTCAAAAGAAGGCAGATCCTGGAGCTTTCACTATTCCCTGCACCATTGGATTGTTGGATTTTTCAAAGTCATTATGCGATCTAGGTGCTAGCATCAATTTGATGCCACTATCCATCTACAAGAAGTTGGGGTTAGGCGATCCAAGACCAACCGATATGAGGCTCGTGATGGCTGATAGGTCGGTAAAACGACCTGTGGGTATCTTGAATGATGTGTTGGTGAAAGTTTCTTCATTCATCTTTCCTGCAGACTTCGTTATTCTGGATTGTAAGGAGGATTCTGAAGTTCCCATCATCTTGGGACGTCCCTTCCTTGCAACTGGAAGTGTGCTTATTGACATGAAAGATAATGAGCTTTTGTTTTGAATTAATGATGAAGTGGTACGGTTTGATATATGCAAAATAATGAAGCAGCCCAGCGATATGAATGAGTTATCTGTAGCTGATGTTCATCATGAGGATATGAAAGCATTATCTATAGAGAAACAGCCTACTGTTGAGCCATTGACTGCTGTGCCACTGAATGTTGAGCATGAGGACAATGAAGATGATGAAGATCTTATGGGTGCTCTAACACAAATAGAGTCCTATCCTCCTAAGCAACCGGATTGTGATCTCAAGAATCAACCGTCACCAACATGGAAGACTTCCATTGATGAGCCAACAATGCTGGAATCACAAGAGCTCCCCGATTATCTAAGGTATGTGTTCTTGGAAAGTAGAAATACACTTCCAGAGAGTGCAGATGATTTAAGTGAACAGCACGTAGAAGCTCTCATCTCTGCTCTGAAAAGATACAAGAGAGCTATGGGTTGGACTATTGATGATATAATTGGTGACTCTCCGGGGAAACATAAGAGCCATCTTGAAGAAGATCGCATGCCCACAGGTAAGCCTCATTGTCGTCTAAATCCTTTCAAAAAATGATCCATCACTTACCTCGACGAAGTCTGAGTACTCGAGGTAACTACGTCGAGACACGACAATAAATAAGGCGCTAGATGGGAGGCAACCCATCGTTTTATCATTTTATCGTTTTATCATTTTTCTTTCGCTCTAGTACTTGTTTTGCTTTTGATAAATGAAAATCCAAATATAAGAGTTGTGCCACGACCAAAATTAAGGCGCTTGGTGGGAGGCAACCCATCGTACTAATCGTTTTCATTTGGTTTTGAGCAAAAATAGGTGCAAGAGGTATTCAACGAAGAGATTGATTTCAATTGACGATTTGGACGCATTGTATGGTAAAGTCGGTAAGTTAGGAATGGTGATGCATAAGGTATGGATTGAGCGTTTCTCACTCCAAAATAGGCATCAAGGAAGACTAGGCCTTGGTAAAACTAGGCCATGAACGATGCACAACCTATCTTATAGCCTAAGGTCTCGGAATCTAGTGTGCTATACACTATGCGCCGCCTATTCCTAGGTATGCTTTTGACTATGCGCCACCTATGCTATGGCATTTGGTCTCTGTATCTCATATTCCATAGACTATGCGGCGCATATGTCTACAAATGCCATAGACTATGCGGCGCATATGCCCCATTATGCTATAGACAATGCACCGCATAGTCATGTCTATGCCAAGCATTATGCGCCGCATATGTGGGATTTTTGTCTCCAAAACCGATTGTAAATGGGTCATAACCCAACCCATTATTTTCCTATATAAAGGGGACTTAGCCTTGAAACATAAGCACATTGCAAAGTGACATAAAGGTGCCGCATATTCATCCAAATCCTCTCAAAATTTTCTTTCTTGCTCTTCCAAATCACAAAACCATCTCCAAAAAGCTTCAAGAAAGTAAGTACTCTCTTATTCTTCATTTATTCCTCGTAAGTACTACGTTGCTATGTCTATTATGAATTGCTAAATCGTATAAGATTGTTCGTGATTTTCATGTGTTTGGATTGTTGATACAAAATCATGTGAGTGAACATATACGTAGGAAAATCTTCACTTATTTCCGACTTAAATTTGGTTTCAATAGCATTGTTATACTATTTGCAGAATTACTATAGCTATGAATAGTGCTTAAGACTGTTGTTTGGATACTTACATTTTAGACTATCCCGGCCATTGGGATAAGACTTATAGTGCCTACCGACATAAGAGGTTGTGATGGTTGTAAGAATAACTATTCCATGTGGTAACCCCTATGTAGTAGTGTTGTTATATCTAACATGAAAGTAGTCCAATGGCTTCAAGTAAGTGATGCATTGCTTATTTTCTTGTCGGAATACAATCCTAAAATGTATGTCGACAAAATCTGAGTAATCGACTACTTTCACCTCACTGATTTGTGGTAACAAAACTAAGTTTGGGGTGGTACCCCTACTGCTTGTGCATAGATTGTATCCATTGAGATTGTGCTACCATTAACACTATTTCAAGTCTCAGGTACAATGGTACCCAAAGCAAGAATAGGCAAAGAAAAGGCTACCACTTCCCAAAAGAGGCCGCAAGGACCAAAGAGAACCCTCCTCGCTGCAAACACCTCAACTCACGCTTGGAATTAAATGGGATACTTATGAGTAACTTCTGAGGATGACGACTCTGATGATAATTCCAATGCAAGGGGTATGGCCCCAGACATAGAGAATAAGTCCGACCAACCAGGTTATTCCTATTTATTTTCCACTGAGGACAGTGTCCCGACTAAGTGTGGGTTGGCGGTATTTCATGCTATACTCCTTTATTTGCATATATGTTTGCTTATGTTTGTTTAACTTTGTATTTGTTTGTTTCATTTTTTTTGGAGTCAAATCTTTTCTAGCTTCGCATGAAACTATTTTGATAGGCAGCATGAGATTATAACAAGAGTATGTGCTACAATTGTGACTATTGAGACGTTTAGGCTCTAGTTGTGACTCATTATGTGATATGGTGTGATTCAATTCCTTCACTTGTTGGGTCGAGAGTCTATATTACTTCCAAATAAGTCGACCATGTGTCTTGTGTGAGTGAGATAATAGTATATTCTATGCTTGTGGTTGATGCTAGAACTTGCGTGGTATGTATGCAAAGCGAAAATAAGGAGTGTAAGTTTAGGATATGATTTAGGCATTTCTTTGGAAACCTATATTTGTTTACCTTCAGTTTTACCTACCCATGGACATCATCCTAGTTAAACCCTTTTGAGCCTTTAGCCTATTTCTTTGACAACCTCGTATGTAAGCCTAATCCATTTCTTTCAAGACTGTAATTTGATCCAAATTCCTAAGTGCTTTAAAGTGCAAAAGTCATGTGACAACATAATAGGAAATTGGGTGAGTATGATGCTATAAATTGTAATGGTGCTTGAATGTGTTATGAAAAAGAAAAATGCTACCATAAGAGGTATGTTGTGAAAAGAAAAAGGAAAAGAAAGCTGAAAAGTGAGTTGTGCTTAAAAATTGAAAAACAAAAGAGGAGAACAAGGGTGGTAGAAAAAAAAAAGAAAGAAGAAAGGTTGAAAGAAAAAAGTGTCAATGATACAATGTGATGTATTAAAGCGCTAAGGAACCTAGTCACTATTCTTGGCCAAAATAGTCCTACCCGTCCCTTAGCCTAGATTACAACCATCAAAAGACCTACTTGATCCTAATCTTAATATTCCGACATTTAGTGGAGTACTAAATTAAGGGCAAGCCTATGGTCATCAGTTGCTACATATGAATTCTTTGTGAGAGTGAGAACAAGGAAATTTTGATACCCATGTTCGAAAAATATGCTATATTTGTGAGTGATTATGGGTACTATATTGTGAGACACACATGGTTGATGAGCTTTGGATAGTTGTATATGTTTCTATGCACCTTAATGTTTGCATGTGAGTTGATCACCATCACGAGTCTATGCTAAAGGTTAAATTGTTTCTACTTATAATCGGAAAGCTACTCTTTGTTGATAATTGTTGTGCTTGTCTTGAAGAATGTTTTGTGTTGTTGCTGTAAAAACCCTAAGTTGATGTTTAGAAGGACATGATATGTTGTTCGAGGATGAACAAAGCTCTAAGTGTGGGGTGTTGATGATAGGAGGATTTAAACGCCTATATCAATATATTTTGCCCATATTTTAGCTTAGTTTTGAGAACAAATTATATATTTCATGCACTTTTAGTCCTTTTTCCTATAAATGAGCTAACGAACATGATTAGTAAAGTTTCAGGTATAAATGATGCAAAATTCAGCATTTTATGGCTTACTTGACGCAAAAGAAAGCTCACGAAGGGAAGAAAGGGAATTTACACGCCTAAGGACCAAAACTGCTGCATGGAAAATCTGTCCTGGGATAAAACAACATTTCTGAAGACTTTGGGGACTTACAGACACATAGCTGGATTTGGACAATGATACATTAACCTAGTACAATTGGGTTATGTATTTCATTAGTTTATTAGGATTATGATAATGTTACCTTAACCTAGTACATTTGGGTTAAGTATTCCATTAGCCTAGTAGGATTTGGTTATTTATTTCAGTAGCTTAGTAGGAGTAGGAAATGGGTATTATAAATACCCTATCATGCTAGAGATTTTTATTCTTCACTTAACAATTCATCCCTCAATTAATTCTACAACTCTTGTAATCTTTTCATTAATTCTACTCTTCTATTCATCTATTCCACAACAAGAGAATTGTTACTTGCTAAGGAATCACGCTTTACGCCTATCACTTGATCCACACGCCATTAATCAATATTGTGATATAATAATAATGCCAATCGTGATCTGCTTCGCATTCATGGGTAACTAAACCTCTCTGTTGGGGTTATGGAAGCCAAATGAGTTACTATATATTGCTGTGAGTTTGTGAGTTCGTGACACGTATATTGCTTATATCATTATTCTCTTCATCTTAATCTACATTCTTTGCGGTTACAAATGCAAGAATATGCCAGTCTAAAATTTAACTTGTTCGAGAGAAAAGTTATTTGTCTGGAAAAGAGATAGTGTCAAGGTAGTAGGACACCCTTTCCTATTAAAAAGCTAGTGTCGTAACTGGACTAACCTCTTGGAGAATTCGTACCGTTAGACACGCTTTAAGCTCGAGAGAGTTAAAGTGAAATAGTCCTTGTTGAGGTCGAGAGACGCTTGGATTTACCATCGAATACAATTCTCTATAAGCAGTTGCATGTCAGAATTCTACACACTCATAGCCAATAGAGACGTATACCTCAGAAGGTGGACATAACCCCAACGCTTCAATTCTCATTGTTTACAACCTATGTAACAATCTCTCTCTTTACTTTATTATTTTCAGCTTTTGTTTACATTACTTGCACGACAAGAATCCCCCCTTCTTGCGAGACTTGCACCAAAAGTTTAGTAATTTTACTTACTTGTTGGCCAAGCTATTCCCTACGGGATTGACACCCAACCCAGGTTGGGTTCTATATTTGCTAATGACCGCTTTACACTCCCACGAGAGCTGTAGATTAAGCATTATCACGGACCGGGCCCAAGACCCCTGGAAAGGGGCACCAGAGAGGGTGAGAGCCCCATTGTGTCTGGACCCTGTCGCACCACGAGGCGCTATCTACGAGTCGGGTTGTTTGGGAATGCAGCCCAAATCGGGCGGTGAATTCCGTCCAAGACTAAATACGGGCGAGAAACCGATAGCGAACAAGTACCTCAAAGGAAAGATGAAAAGGACTTTGAAAATAGAGTCAAAGAGTGCTTAAAATTGTTGGGAGGGAAGCGGATGGGGGTCGGGCCGGCGATGTGCCGCGAGAAGGATATAGAACGGCGATGAGCCGGTCTGCCGATCGACTCGAGGCGTGGAACAGCATCGATTGGGGGGCGGCCAAAGACCGGGCTCTCGATATGCTCGTGGAACACTGTCTCCTCGATTATGGCAGGTAGTGCGTGCCTCCAGCATGCTTCAGCATCTGTGCACTCCGGACGCTGGCTTGTGGGCTCCCCATTCGACCCGTCTTGAAACACAGACCAAGGAGTCTAACATGTGTGCGAGTCAACGGGCGAATATACCCATAAGGCGCAATGAAGATGATTGGTGGGATCCCCCCGAGGGGTGTACCGCCGGCCGACCCTTATATTCTGAGAAGGGTTCGAGTGTGAGCATACCTTTCGGGACCCAAAAGATGGTGAACTATGCCTGAATGGGGCAAAGCCAGAGGAAACTCAGGTGGAGGCCCGCAGCACTACTGACGTGCAAATCGTTCATCTGACTTGGGTATAGGGGCGACAGACTAATCGAACCGTCTAGTAGCTGGTTCCCTCCGAAGTTTCCCTCAGGATAGCTGGAGCTCGCGTGCAAGTTCTATCGGGTAAAGCTAATGATTAAAGGCCTCGGGGGCTCAACGCCATCGACTAATACTCAAACTTTAAATAGGTAGGACGGCGCAACTGCTTGGTTGAGCCGCACCACCAAATCAAGAGCTCCAAGTAGGCCGTTTTTGGTAAGCAGAACTGGCGATGCGTGATGAACAGAAAGTCGAGTTACGGTGCCAAACAGTGCGCTAACCTAGATCCCACAAAGGGTGTTGGTCGATTAAGACAGCAGGATGGTGGTCATGGAAGTCGAAATCCGCTAAGGAGTGTGTAACAACTCACCTGCTGAATAAACTAGCCTAAAAAATGGATGGCTCTTAAGTGCGCTACCTACACCCGGCCGTCGGGGCAAATGCCAGGCCCCAATGAGTAGGAGGGCGCGGAGGTCGCTGCAAAACCTTGGGCGCGATCTCGGGCGGAGCGGCCGTCGGTGCAGATCTTGGTGGTAGTAGAAAATATTTAAATGAGAAGTTTGAAGGCCGAAGAGGGGAAAGGTTCCATGTTTATGGCACTTTTATATGGGTTAGTCAATCCTAGGGGTCGGGGAAACCTTGACAGACAGCGCATTTCGTGCGTGCTCCGAAAGAGAATCGGGTGAAAATTCCTGAACCGGGACGTGGCGGTCGACGGCAGCGTTATGAAGTCCGGAGACGTCGGTGGGAGCCTCGGGATAAATTATCTTTTCTATTTAATAGCCTACCCACCCTGGAATCGGCTCAGCCGGAGGTAGGGTCCAGCGGCTGGAAGAGCACTGCACGTCACGTGGTGTCCGGTGCATTCCTGGCAGCCTTTGAAAATCTGGAGGACCGAATGCCGTCCACGCTCGGTCATAATCATAACCGCATCAGGTATTCAAGGTGAACAACCTCTGGTCGATGGAACAATGTAGGCAAGGGAAGTTAGCAAAATAGATTCGTAACTTCGGGAAAAGGATTGGCTCTGAGGGCTGGGCACAGGGGTCCCAGTCCTGCGCCCGTCAGCTGTTGGTGGACTACTCGAGATGCTCCCCACGCGTTGAACAGCCAACTCAGAATTGGTACGGACAAGTGGAATCCAACTGTTTAATTAAAACAAAGCATTGCGATGGTCCCAACGGATGTTCACGCATTGTGATTTTTGCCCAGTGCTCTGAATGTCAAACTGAAGAAATTCAAACAAGCGCGGGTAAACGGCGGGAGTAACTATGACTCTCTTAAGGTAGCCAAATGCCTTGTCATCCAATTAGTGACGTGCATGAATGGATTAATGAGATTCTCACTGTCCCTGTCTACTATAGAGCGAAACCACAGCCAAGGGAACGAGCTTGGCAGAATCAGCGGGGAAAGAAGACCCTGTTGAGCTTGACTCTAGTCCGACTTTGTGAAATGACTTGAGTGGTGTAGTATAAGTGAGAGCCGAAAGGCGAAAGTGAAATACCACTACTTTTAACGTTATTTTACTTATTCCGTGAATCGGAAGCGGCGCACTGCCCCTCCTTTTGGACCCAAGGCTCGCTCTGCGGGCTGATTTACGCGGAAGACATTTTCAGGTAGGGAGTTTGTCTGGTGTGGCACATTTGTTAAAAGATAACGCAGGTGTCCTAAGACGAGCTCAAGGAGAACAGAAATCTCGTGTGGAACAGAAGTTTAAAAGCTCGTTTGATTCTGACTTCCAGTACAAATACGAACCGTGAAAGCATGGCCTAACGATTCTTTAGACCTTCGGAATTCGAAGGTAGAGGTGTCAAAAAAGTTACCACAGGGATAACTGGCTTGTGGCAGCCAAGCGTTCATAGCGACGTTGCTTTTTGATCCTTCGATGTCGGCTCTTCTTATCACTGTGAAACAGAATTCACCAAGTGTTGGATTGTTCACCCACCAATAGGGACTGGGTTTAGACCGTCGTGAGATAGGTTAGTTTTACCCTACTGATGACAGTGTCGTAATAGTAGTTCAACCTAGTACGAGAGGAACCGTTGATTCACATAATTCGTCATCGCGCTTGGTTGAAAAGCCAGTGGCGCGAAGCTACCGTGTGCTGGATTATGACTGAACGCCTCTAAGTCAGAATGTGGCCTACAAGCGATGCATGTGCCCGTCGTCCGCTTGTCGAACCGCAGTAGAGGCCTCGGCCCCCAAGGGCACGTGTCTTTGGCTAAGCCGCCGTGGCGGAAGGGTCGCGGTGGCCGCCTTAAAGTACAAGTGAAGTACAATTTCCATCGAGCGGCGGGCAGAATCCTTTGCAGATGACTTAAATACGCGACGAGGTATTGTAAGTGGCAGAGTGGCCTTGCTGCCACGATCCACTGAGATTCATCCCTTTGTCGCTCCGGTTCGTCACTCCCCATCCAATCCAACCATCTTTCCACCCTTCTCCAAAGGAGGTTTGTGCATCCGTCCTTGAAAAATCCCACCAAGTGTTGCGAGCTCACCTCACCCGAGTTAGCCTCTTGTTTTTCAAGCGACGCGTGCGCTCCATTCCAAACAGTTAAGCATACGATATCAAGTGACCTTTCGCGAAAAACAACGGCATCATCCTAATATTTTCCTGACGTTCCTCCATCCTCGTCACCGTTGCACACTGATATCTCTGCATATCCGCTCTAATTTTGTATTTTAAATATATGTCAACGCTAGCTCATATGTTGTGGCGGTTTTCGTAATGTCCCATCACCTTTTTTCAAATTTTTATTTAATATCCTTAAATTTAAATATTTTATATTGTTACGTCATTCGTACAAATACGCAATCAATTGTTGGTTTAAGGCTACTTATTTCTAATATGCATATTTTGGGGTTGTTACTTATTTTTATATTTTTTTAAAATTTTTATTTAATATCCTTAAATTTAAATATTGTATATCATTACTTTATACGTACAAATATGAACTCGATTACTGGTTTAAGGTTAGTTCATGCACTGAGAATATTTTCCTAATTTTTTCATATTTTTATAAATAATTTTTCTATTTTTGATTTATTTTTTCAATTTTAATAAATGATATTTGTAAGAAAAATATTTTCTCAACGAAAATTATCATTTACAAATTACGCGACCTTTTTGTGAGTGCACAGGCTTCGTCTCACATCAAAACGTGCATTTTGGGTCCGCATATGTCTGGTATGATTCTCTGGCAAAATCATGTCTACTCCTGTCACTTGGGTTTTTTTTAAGCATACATAAGGGGGGTAGAGGTATTGAAGGCACTTCAAGGCGACTGTCGGTAGTTGGCATAGGCGCTCAGTGGCCATGTCGACGTGCAGCGTGGGCGCATGGCAGCATGCATGGCTAGTCCGTGCGAGCGGCGAGTGCCCGTGTAGCAACGTCAGTGGCGCTTCATTATACGATCGTGTCGGTTATCGGTGGTGTCGTCCGCGACAGAGCTGCTGGCGCTTGAATTCGGATGAGGCGGTGCTATCGTGCTAGCGGCGAGTCCTGGATACTACCCTCGGGGCAAACTCCAGGCGCTGCACGCATGCGGCAGAGCCCAATCCGCGGACGAGCGCCGGCGGTTGTCGTGGGCGCCGCCCGTGCATGAGCTTCGGCGTGCCTTCATCTCCTCTACTCTCCCCAAGGGCGGGCTATCGTGTCAATCGGGACTTGCTTCAGCCTTGCAACGTCCGCATGGGCAGCAGCGCATGGCATCTATTGCTGGGCGTTGGGGCCGGTGCTGAGCGTACATTGACGGAGCATTTGGATGCACGGCGCGTGAGTTGTGTTCGGCACGTGCGGTTAGGTTGGATAGCTGCTCGAGCAGCGACGTCCTGAACCGCCTGCCATCTCAGTCGCGGGGCAAGCGCAATATAGGCTTGCTCGAAGTCGGTTTCCTATGTCGCATGCATTATAAAGTTGAATCTATCTCCTTACGCCCATCGCATTTCATCGCGGGGTGAATGGAAAGGCCGCCCATGCGTCCCACGCCTCCCTCGCTTAGTCGTGCGATGTCGTGGTCCGTGAGCAGTGGTCGGGATACTCGAATACGGTAGACGCAGTGGCCATGGGGCCTTCATCGACTCTTATCTGCCCAGTACGACGCTCCTTGCAAACGACGGTCGCGCTCGCCTTGAATCCGTGCGCCATGGCACCAAGGCACCATGGCACCAGGGCAGCTTGGCACAGTGGTGCCAGGGCAGAAGGGCACCATGGCACCAAGGCACCGTGGCGCCAGGCCATCGTAGCACCACGACGATGTGGCACCATGGCACCAAGGCACCGTGGCACCAAGGCGGTGTGGCACCATGGTACCAGGGCACCAATGCACCATGGAACCGTGGCACCAAGGCGACCTGGCACCGTGGCACCAAGGCACCGTGGCACCAAGGTGGCGTCGCACCATGGCACCGTGGCACCATTAAACACAGGCACCATGGCACCATAGCACCATGGAACACAGGCACCATGGCACCGAGACACCATGGCACCAACATATCACGGCACCAAGGCACCGTGACACCATGGAACCGTGGCACCGTGGCACTGCGGCACCGTGGCACCGTGGCACTAAGGCACCATGGAACCAAGGCATCGTGGCACCATGGCACCATCGCACCATGGTATCGTGGCACCATGGCACCAAGGCACTGCCATGGTGCCATGGCACCGTGGCACCAAGGCACCATGGCACCATTGAACCATGGCACCATGGCCCCGTGGTAGCATAGCACCAAGGCACCAAGGCACCGTGGCACCAAGGTACCGTGGCACAATGGCTCTGTGGCACCAAGGCACCGTGGCACCAAGGCACCAAGGCACCGTGCCAGCATGGCGCCATGACACCAAGGCAGCATGGCGCCATGGCACCAAGGCACCGTGGTGCCGTGGCACCAAGGCACCGTGGCGCCGTGGTACCAAGGCACCGTGGCACCATGGCACCAAGGCACCATGGCACCAAGGCACTGTGGCACCAAGGCACCATGGCACCATGGCACCAAGGCATAACGCACCGTGGCAAAATCAGAAAAGCGTAAACCTACGTTCGATCATCCTTTTATTTTCCTGACGTTCCTCGATCCTCCTCACCGTTGGACACTCATTTTTCTACATATCCACTCTAATTTTGTATTTTAAATGTATGTCAATGATACCTCATATGTCGTGGCGGTTTTCGTAATGTCCCATCGCCTTTTTTTCAAATTTTTATTTAATATCTTCAAATTTAAATATTTTATATCGTTACGTTATTCGTACAAATACACACTCAATTGTTGGTTTAAGGCTACTTATTTCTAATATGCATATTTTGGGGTTGTTACTTATTTTTATATTTTTTTAAAATTTTTATTTTATATCATTAAATTTAAATATTTTATATCATTACATTATACGTATAAATATGCACTCGATTGTTGGTTTAAGGTTAGTTCATGCGCTAAGAATATTTTCCTAATTTTTATAAATATTATTTCTATGTTTGATTTATTTTTACATATTTTTTTAATTTTAATGATATTTGTAAAAAAATATTTTCTAAACGAAAATTATCATTTACAAATTACGCGACCTTTTTTTGAGTGCACAGGCTCCGTCTCACATCAGAACGTGCATTTAGGGTCCGCATATGCCTGCTATGATTCTCTGGCAAAATTATGTCTACTACTGTCACTTGGGTTTCCTTTTAAGTATATATAAGGGGGTTAGAGGTGTTGAAGCCACTTCAAGGCGACTGTCGGTAGTTGGGATAGGCGCTCAGTGGCCATGTCGGCGTGCAGCGTGGGAGCATGGCAGCATGCATGGCTGGTCCGTGTGAGCGCCGAGTGCCCGTGTAGCAACGTCGGCGGTGCTTCATTGTACGCTCGTGTCGGTTATCGGTGACGTCGTCTATGACGGAGCTGCTGGCGCTTGAATTCGGACGAGGCAGAGCTATCGTCCGAGCGGCAAGTCCTGGATGCTGCCCTCGGGGCAAGCTCCAGTTGTTGCACGCATGCGGCTGAGCCCAATCTGCGGACGAGCGCCGGCGGCCGTCATGGGCGGTGCCTGTGCATGAGCCTCGGCGTGCCTTCATCTCCTCTTCTCCCCCTAAGGGCGGGCCATCGTGTCAAGCAGGACTTGCTTCAGCCTTGCAATGTCCGCATGGGTAGCAGCACACGGCATCTAATGTTGGGCATTGGGGCCGGTGCTGGGCGTGCATCGGCGGAGCATTTGGACGCACGGTGCGTGAGTAGAGGTGTTGAAGGCACTTCAAGGTGGCTGTCGGTAGTTGGAATAGGTGCTCAGTGGCCATGTCGGCGTGCAGCGTAGGCACGTGTCAGCATGCATGGCTAGTTCGTGTGAGCGGCGAGTGCCCCGTGTAGCAACGTCGGCGGCGCTTCATTGTACTCTCGTGTCGGTTATCGTTGGCATCGTCCGTGATGGAGCTGCTAGCGCTTGAATTCAGACGAGGCGGTGCTTTCGTGCGAGCGGAGATTCCTGGATCCTGCCCTCAGGGCAAGCTCCAGGCGCTGCACGCATACAGTAGAGCCCAATCTGCTGACGAGCGCCGACAGCCGTTGTGGGTGGCGCCCGTGCATGAGCCTCAGCGTGCCTTCATCTCCTCTGCTCCCCCAAAGGGCAGGCTATTGTGTCAAGCGGGACTTGCTTCAGCCTTGCAACATCCACATGGGTAGCAGCACACGGCATCTATTGCTGGGAGTTGGGGCCAATGCTGGGCATGCATCGATGGAGCATTTGGACGCACGATGCGTGAGTTATGTTCGGCACGTGCGGTAGGTTGGATACCTGCTCGAGCAGCGACGTCCTGACCCGCCTGCCATCTCAGTCGTGGGGCAAGCGCAATGTAGGCTTGCACGAAGTTAGTTTCCTATGCTGCATGCATTATAAAGTTGAATCGATCTCCTTTCGCCCATCGCATTTCATGCACGGGGAGAATCAAAAGGTCGCCCTTGCGTCCCATGCCTCCCTCACTTCATCGTGCGATGTCGTGGTCCGTGAAAGGTGGTCGGGATACTCCGATGCAATACATGCAGTGGGCATGGGGCCTTCATCGACTCCTATTTGCCCAGTACGACGCTCTTTGCAAATGATGGTCGCGCTCGCCTTCATTCTGTTTGTGCCTTCGCGGGAAGGCTGGGCACATGCGACGCCGACCTCGATGAGGAATGCTACCTTGTTGATCCTACCAGTAGTCATATGCTTGTCTCAAAGATTAAGCCATGCATGTGTAAGTATGAACAAATTCAGACTGTGAAACTGCCAATGGCCTGCCATGGTGGTGTCTTTGTCAAAATATTGCTTTTAGGACTCCGCCGGCACCTTATGAGAAATCAATCTTTTTGGGTTCCAGTAGGAGTATGGTCGCAAGGCTGAAACTTAATGGAATTGACGGAAGGGCACCACCTGGAGTGGAGCCTGCGGCTTAATTTGACTCAACACGGGGAAACTTACCAGATCCAGACATAGTAAGAATTGACAGACTGAGAGCTTTTTCTTGATTCTATGGGTGGTGCATGGCCGTTCTTAGTTCGTGAAGCGATTTGTCTGGTTAATTTTGTTAATGAACAAGACCTCAGCCTGCTAACTAGCTATGCGGAGGTATCCCTTCGGGGCGAGCTTCTTAGAGGGACTATGGCCTTTTAGGCCGCGGAATTTTGAGGCAATAACAAGTCTGTGATGCCCTTAGATGTTCTGGGCCGCACGCGCTCTACACAGATGTATTCCACGAGTTTATAGTCGTGGCCGACAGGCCCGGGTAATCTTTCAAATTTCATCGTGATGGGGATAGATCATTGAAACTGTTGGACTTCAACGAGGAATTCCTAGTAAGTGCGAGTCATCAGCCCGCGTTGACTATGTCCCTACCCTTTGTACGCACCGCCCCTCGCTCCTACCGGTTGAATGATCCAGTTAAATGTTTGGATCGCGGCAACATGGGCGGTTCGCTTCCCGCAACATCGCGAGAAGTCCATTAAACCTTATCATTTAGAGGAAGGAGAAGTCGTAACAAGGTTTTCGTAGGTGAACCTGCGGAAGGATCATTCTCAAAACCTGCACCGCAGAATGACCCCGCGAACGTGTTTAACAACAGGGGAGTCCGCGTGGGCGGGGTGCTCCGGCACCTCGCACGAGCACCTCCCCCCGTCCCTGGAAAGCGCGTACAGCGCGTGCAGTGGGCGACCAACGAACCCCGATGCGGAAAGTGCCAATGAATACTTGAATCGATAGCCTGCCCCTCGCGCCCCGTCCGCGACGTGCGTCGGGGGGGCCTGTGCTTCTTCTGTAAATGAAAATGACTCTCGGCAATGGATATCTCGGCTCTCACATTGATGAAGAACATAGCGAAATCTGATACTTGGTGTGAATTGTAGAATCCCGTGAACCATCGAGTCTTTGAATGCAAGTTGTGCCCGAAGCCATTAGGCCGAGGGCAGGTCTGCTTGGGAGCCACGTGATGATAGGCGAATTTACACGCCTATATCAATATATTTTGCCCATATTTTAGCCTAGTTTTGAGAACAAACTATATATTTCATGCACTTTTAGTCCTTTTTCCTATAAATGAGCTAACAAACATGATTAGTAAAGTTTCAGGTATAAATGATGCAAAATTCAGCATTTTATGGCTTACTTGACGCAAAAGAAAGCTCACGAAGGAAGGAAAGGGAGTTTACACGCCTAAGGACCAAAACTGCTGCATGGAAACTCTGTCCCGGGCTAAAACAGCATTTCTGAAGACTCTGGGGACCTGGACCAAAACTGCTGGATGGAAAATCTGTCCCGGGCTAAAACAGCATTTCTGAAGACTTTGGGGACTTACAGACACAAAGCTGGATTTTGACAATGATACATTAACCTAGTACAATTGGGTTATGTATTTCATTAGTTTATTTGGATTAGGAGAATGTTACATTAACCTAGTACAAATGGGTTAAGTATTTCCTTAGTTTAGTAGGATTTGGTTATTTATTTCATTAGCATAGTAGGAGTAGGATAGGAGTATTATAAATACCCTATCATGCTAGAGATTTTAATCAAGTCCTCCCTTAGTGGAGGCAACTCCTCCCTTCATTCAAGAAATTCATTCTTCAACTATCAATTCAACAATCAATTTTCTTCCATCCTTCTCATCTTCCACTACAAACACTTCTAATCTATTCTTCTATTCTTAAATTCCACAACAAGAGAATCGTTACTTGCTACGGAATCACCAAAACCACACGCCTAACACCTCTTTTACACGCCTTCCATCATGCAAAACGTGATATCCTTCGCATTCATGGGTAACTAAATCTCTTAGTTGGGGTTATGGAAGCCGAATGAGTTACTATCTATTGCTATGAGCTTGTAAGTTCAAGACACGTATATTGCTTATATCATTATTCTCTTCATCTTAAATCTACAATCTTTGCGGTTTCAAACACAAGAACACGCCATTCTAATATCTAACCTGTTCGAGAGAAAGGTTACTTGTCTAGAAAAGAAGACGCATAGACTAACGCCAGTCTAACATTTAACTTGTTCGAGAGAAAGGTTATTTGTCTGGAAAAGAGATAATGTCAAGGTAGTAGGACACCCTTTCCTATTAAAAAGCTAGTGCCGTAACTGGACTAACCTCTTGGAGAATTCGTACCGCTAGACACACTTTAAGCTCGAGAGAGTTAAAGTGAAATAGTCCTTGTTTAGGTCGAGAGACGCTTGGATTTACCATCGACTACAATTCTCTATAAGCAATTGCATGTCAAGACTCTACACACTCATAGCCAATAGAGACGTATACCTCTGTAGGTGGACATAACCCCAACGCTTCAATTCTCATTGTTTACAACTCACGTAACATTCTTTCTTTTTATTTTCAGCTTTTATTTTGATACTTTATTTAATTACTTGCACGACAAGAATTCCCCCCTTTTTCGAGACTTGCACCAAAAGTTTAGTAATTTTGCTTACTTGTTGGCCAAGCTATTCCCTGTGGGATCGACACCCAACCCAGGTTGGGTTCTATATTTGCTAACGACCGCTTTACACTCCCACGAGAGCTGTAGATTGAGCGTTATCAAAAATTGGCGCCGTTGCCGGGGAATACTAGTGTCAATCAAGTTCGTGATAATTACTAGACCCTTTGGTCAAAGATTCTCGTACTTTTACTTTTAGTTGTTGTTTTTGTTTTTTTTTAGGTTTATTCAGTGCATCAATGGAGGCACAACGTGAAATTGAAAGGATGGCTGCTCAAGTGCATCAACAAAATATTGATAACCGTAGGCGAGCAACAAATCTTGACGATGAGGATCTGGGCGATGAAGAGCTATTAAACCCACAGCATACTGCTGAGATGGCGACACCAGCAAACAGAAGAGATAGTCAAGCAAGATATAGGCCCGAACGCCGAGCTGTGCATATACCGTTTGATGATGATGAGGATGATCTTGATGGACCTGGTGCCACCGGAGCTATTATTCTTCCGCCATTGGCACCCGGAGCAAAGTTTAATATCACTAGCGCCATGATTCAGCTTTTGCAACTCAAGGGATTATTTGGTGGACTAGCAGGCGATGATCCGAACATGCATCTGATCAACTTTATTTCTACATGCAAGTCATTCGACAATCCTGGAGTTGGACAGAATGCAATTCGATTACGTCTATTTCCATTGTCTCTGTCTGGGGAGGCAACTATGTGGTTGAATGGGCTGACTCCTGATTCTATTACTCATTGGAGGCAATTGAAAGACGCTTTCCTAGAAAGATTCTTTCCGCCATCCAAAAAAGCACAATTGAGAGATGAAATCAGCAACTTTCGTCAGCTTCCCTCTGAAGCTCTCCACGAAACATGTGAGAGGTTCAAGACGAAGCTAATGCGATGCCCAAACCATCATATGACCAATGTCCACTTGATGGAGATATTATACAGAGCTTTGAATTCGGTGACTAAGCCAGTGGTTGATAATGCGGCAGGTGGATCATTTATGAACCTCACCTTTGTGCAGGCAAGCAATATGCTAGATCGGATAACGAAGCAAAGTAGAGCTTGGAATACCAGGGATTCTGAGGTAGCAAGCTCTACTGTATCTTTTGGCATGACTGCAGAGCAGAGGCGAAGACAAGAAGATCGTGACCAAGACATGGCTCACATGAAAATGCAAATGGATCTTCTTACCAAGCACTTATTATCAGGGAAGACCGAAAAAGTGAAAGCTGTAGCGCTAAAAGGAAGAGACGAGTCTGATTCTAAAGAGGAGGCCAACTACTTGAACAATCAGAGGGGTTTCCATGGGAATGCCCAAGGAAACCAAGGTCGGAACCATTATGATAAATCTGGAAACAAAGACCAAGGTAGTTGGAAGAAATATAATAAAAAGAGTGGTTTGTACGTTCCCCTTGGTAGACGTGATACCACCACATCTAATTCTGGGAGTATGGAAGACATGATGGCTAAGTTATTGAAAGGAGTGGAAGCAACGAGCGCAGGAGTTAAGGAGGTGATTGATGATTTGTCCTCCATGAAGCAACTAGTTGATTCTCATTCCACTTCTATCAAGCAAATAGAGCACTAATTGAGCCAACTTTCAGCAGCATTTAATCAAAGACAGGCTGGCACCTTACCAAGCGATACTGTGCAGAACCCAAAAAATGATGGGTCATGCATGGCCATCACTACCAGAAGTGGTAAGGTGCTGGAAACTTCAGCAAAAGGCAAGCAAGTGGTTCACGAAGTGGTACGGTTTGATATATGCAAAACAATGAAGCAGCCCAGCGATATGAATGAGTCATCTGTAGCTGATGTTCATTATGAGGATACGAAATCATTATCTATAGAGAAACAACCTACTGTTGAGCCATTGTCTGCTGCGCCACTGAATGTTGAGCATGAGGATAATGAAGATTATGAAGAACTTATGGGTGATCTAACAGAAATAGAGTCTTATACTCCTAAGAAACCGGATTGTGATCTCAAGAATCAACCAACAGCGAAGAGTCACTTTGACGAGCCACCAATGCTAGAATCGCAAGAGCTCCCCGATTATCTAAGGTATGTGTTCTTGGAAAGTAGAAATATACTTCCACAGAGAGCAGATGATTTAAGTGAACAACACGTAGAAGCTCTCATCTCTGCTCTGAGGAGATACAAGAGAGCTATGGGTTGGACTATTGATGATATAATTGGTGACTCTCCGGAGAAACGTATGAGCCAGCTCGAAAAAGATCGCATGCCCACAGGTAAGCCTCATTGTCGTCTAAATCCTTTCAGAAAACGATCCACCATTTACCTCGACGAAGTCTAAGTACTCCAGGTAACTATGTCGAGCCACGACAATAAATAAGGCGCTAGATGGGAGGCAACCCATCGTTTTATCGTTTTATCGTTTATCGTTTTGTCTTTCTTTCATTCCAGTACTTGTTTTTGCTTTTGATAAATGAAAATCCAAAAATAAGAGTCGTGCCACGACCAAAACTAAGGCGCTTGGTGGGAGGCAACCCATCGTACTAATCGTTTTCATTTGGTTTTGAGCAAAAATAGGTGCAAGAAGTATGCAACGAGGAGATTGATTTTAATTGACGATATGGTCGCATTGTATGGTAAAGTCGATAAGTTAGGAATGGTGATGCATAATGCTATGAATTGAGCCTTTCTCACGTCATTATAGGCCTCGAGAAAGGCTAGGCCTTGGTAAAAATAGGCCACGAACGATGCACAACCTATTCTATAGCCTAAGGACTCGGAATCTAGTGTGCTATACACTATGCGCCGCCTATTCCTAGGTATGCTTTTGACTATGCGCCTCCTATGCTATGGCATTTGAGATACTGAGACCAAATACCATAGACTATGCGACGCATATGTCTATAAATGCCATAGACTATGCGGCGCATATGTCCCATTATGCCATGGACAATGCGCCGCATATGTCATTGATATGCCAAGAGATATGCGCCGCATATGTGGTGATTTTGCCCCCAAATCCGATTGTAAATGGGTCATAACCCGACCCATACTCTTCCTATATAAAGGGGACATAGTTTTACAACACAACCACATTAGAAAATACCCTAAAGGCGCCACATAACCTTCCAAATCTTCTCAAAATTTTCTTCTTTTGCTCTTCCAATTCACAACATCGTCTCCACAAGCTTCAAGCAAGTAAGTACTCTCTTATTCTTCATCATAAGTACTGCGTTGCTATGCTTATTATAAATTGCTAAATCATATAAGATTGTTGGTGGTGTTCATGTGTTTGAATTGTTGTTACATAATCATGTGAGTAACATATACGTAGGGAATTCTTGACTTATTTCCGACTTGAATTTGGTTTCAATAGCATTGTTATGATATTTGCTGAATTGATATGGCTATGAATATTGCTTAAGAGTGTTGTTTGGATGGTTACATGTTAGACTATCCCGGCCATCGGGATAAGATTATAGTGCCTATCGACTTAGGAGGTTGTGCTTGTTGTAAGAATAACGATTCCATGTGGTAACCCCTATGTCGTAGTGTTGCTATATCTACCATGAAAGTAGTCCAATGGCTGCAAATAAGTGATACAATACTGATTTTCTTGATGGAATACAATCCTAAAACGTATGACGACGAAATCTGAGTAAATCGACTACGTTCACCTCACTGATTTGTGCAACAAAACTAAGTGTGGGGTGGTACCCCTAGTACTTGCTTATAGATTGTATCAAGTGAGATTGTGCTGCAACTAACACTATTTCTAGTCTCAGGTACAATGGCACCTAAAGCGAGACAAGGCAAGGAGAAGGCTACCACCTCCCAAAAGGGCAAAAAGAGAAGTTGCAAGGACCAAGGAGAACCCTCCTCGCAGCAAATACCCCGACTCACGCTTGGAATTAAGTGGGATACTTATGAGAAACTTCTGAAGATGACGACTCTGACGATGATTCCAATGCAAGGGGTATGACCCCAGACATAGAGGATAAGTCCGACCAACCAGGTTCCTCGTATTTATTTTCCACTGAGGACAGTGTCCCGACTAAGTGTGGGGTGGTGGTATTGCATGCTATACTTATCTATTCGCATCTATGTTTGTTTGCGTTTGTTTCATTTTTGTTTCGTTTTAGTAGTTAAAATTTTTTCTAGCTTCGCATGAAATTATTTTGATAGGCAGCATGAGATTATAACAAGAGTATGTGTTACAATTGTGACTATTGAGACATTAAGGCTCTAGTTGTGACTCATTATGTGATATTGTGTGATTCAATTCCTTCAATTGATTGGGTCGAGAGTCTATATTACTTCAAAGCAAGTCGACCATGTGCCTTGTGTGTGTGAGATTAATAGTATATTCTATGTTTGTGGCTGATGCTAGAACTTGCCTGGTATGTATGCAAAGCGAAAATAAGGAATGTAAGTTTAGGATATGATTTAGGCATTTCTTTGGCAACCTATACATGTTTACCTTCAGTTTTACCTACCCATGTACATCATCCTAGTCAAACCCTTTTGAGCCTTTGGCCTATTTCTTTGACAACCTCGTATGTAAGCCTAATCTATTTCTTTCAAGACCGTAATTTGATCCAAATTCCTAAGTGCTTTAAAGTGAAAAAGTCATGTGACAATATAAGAGGAAATTGGGTGAGTATAATGCTATAAATTGAAATGGTTCTTGAATGTGTTATGAAAAAGAAAGAAAGTGCTATCATAAGAGGTATGTTGTGAAAAGAAAAAGGAAAAGAAAGCTGAAAAGTGAGTTGTTCTTAAAATTGAAAAACAAAAGAGGAGAACAAGGGTGGTAGAATAAAAGAAAGAAGAAAGGTTGAAAGAAAAAGTGTCAATGATACAATGTGATGTATTAAAGCGCTTAGGAGCTTAGTCACTATTCCTGGCCAAAATAGTCCTACCCGTTCCTTAGCCTACATTACAACCATCAAAAGACCTACTTGATCCTAATATTAACATTCCGACATTTAGTGGAGTAGTACACTAAGGGCAAGCCTATGGTCATCAGTTGCTACATATGAATTCTTTGTGAGAGTGAGTGCAAGGACATTTTGATACCCATGTTTGAAAAATATGCTATATTTGGGAGTAATTATGGGTACTATATTGTGAGACACACATGGTTGATGAGCTTTGGATAGTTGTATATGATTCTATGTACCTTAACGTTTGCATGTGAGTTGATCACCATCACGAGTCTATGCTAGAGGTTAAATGGTTTCTACTAATGATTGGAAAACTACTCTTTGTTGATAAATGTTGTGCTTGTCTTGAAGAATGTTTTGTGTTGTTGTTGTAAAAACCCTAAGTTGATGTTTAGAAGGACATGATATGTTGTTCGAGGACGAACAAAGCTCTAAGTGTGGGATGTTGATGATAGGCAAATTTACACGCCTATATCAATATATTTTGCCCATATTTTAGCCTAGTTTTGAGAACAAACTATATATTTCATGCACTTTTAGTCCTTTTTCCTATAAATGAGCTAACAAACATGATTAGTAAAGTTTCAGGTATAAATGATGCAAAATTCAGCATTTTATGGCTTACTTGACGCAAAAGAAAGATCACGAAGGAAGGAAAGGGAGTTTACACGCCTAAGGACCAAAACTGCTGCATGGAAACTCTGTCCCGGGCTAAAACAGCATTTCTGAAGACTCTGGGGACCTGGACCAAAACTGCTGGATGGAAAATCTGTCCCGGGCTAAAACAACATTTCTGAAGACTTTGGGGACTTACAGACGCAAAGCTGGATTTTGACAATGATACATTAACCTAGTACAATTGGGTTATGTATTTCATTAGTTTATTTGGATTAGGAGAATGTTACATTAACCTAGTACAAATGGGTTAAGTATTTCCTTAGTTTAGTAGGATTTGGTTATTTATTTCATTAGCATAGTAGGAGTAGGATAGGAGTATTATAAATACCCTATCATGCTAGAGATTTTAATCAAGTCCTCCCTTAGTGGAGGCAACTCCTCCCTTCATTCAAGAAATTCATTCTTCAACTATCAATTCAACAATCAATTTTCTTCCATCCTTCTCATCTTCCACTACAAACACTTCTAATCTATTCTTCTATTTTTAAATTCCACAACAAGAGAATCGTTACTTGCTACGGAATCACCAAAACCACACGCCTAACACCTCTTTTACACGCCTTCCATCATGCAAAATGTGATATCCTTCGCATTCATGGGTAACTAAATCTCTTAGTTGGGGTTATGGAAGCCGAATGAGTTACTATCTATTGCTATGAGCTTGTGAGTTCAAGACACGTATATTGCTTATATCATTATTCTCTTTATCTTAAATCTACAATCTTTGCGGTTTCAAACACAAGAACACGCCATTCTAATATCTAACCTGTTCGAGAGAAAGGTTACTTGTCTAGAAAAGAAGACGCATAGACTAACGCCAGTCTAACATTTAACTTGTTCGAGAGAAAGGTTATTTGTCTGGAAAAGAGATAATGTCAAGATAGTAGGACACCCTTTCCTATTCAAAAGCTAGTGCCGTAACTGGACTAACCTCTTGGAGAATTCGTACCGCTAGACACACTTTAAGCTCGAGAGAGTAAAAGTGAAATAGTCCTTGTTTAGGTCGAGAGACGCTTGGATTTACCATCGACTACAATTCTCTATAAGCAATTGCATGTCAAGACTCTACACACTCATAGCCAATAGAGACGTATACCTTTGAAGGTGGACATAACCCCAACGCTTCAATTCTCATTGTTTACAACTCACGTAACATTCTTTCTTTTTATTTTCAGCTTTTATTTTGATA
>CM061557.1:6842883-6860383 GCA_030864225.1 Capsicum baccatum var. pendulum
CTGCATGGGCAGCAGCGCACAACATCTATTGCTGGGCGTTAGGGCCGTTGCTGAGCGTGCATCGACGGAGTATTTGGACGCACGGTGCGTGAGTTGTGTTCGGCACATGCGGTTAGGTTGGATACCTGCTCGAGCAACGACGTCCTGACCTACCTGCCATCTCAGTCGCGGGGCAAGCACAATGTAGGCTTGCTCAATGTCGCCTTTCGCCCATAGCATATCGTGCGTGGGGCGAATCAAAAGGCCGCCCTTGCGTCCCACACCACCCTTGCTTAGTCGTGCGATGTCGTGGTCCATGAGCGGCGGTTGGGATACTCGAATACGGTAGACGCAGTGGCCATGGGGCCTTCATCGACTCCTATCTGCCCCGTACGACGCTCCTTGGAAATGACGGTCGCTCTCGCCTTGAATCCGTGCGCCATGGCACCAAGGTACCATGGCACTAAGGCAGCTTGGCATCGTGGCGCCAGGGAACAAGGGCACCATGGCACCAGGGCAGCGTGGCACCATGGCACCATGGCACCAGGGCACCAGGGCACCAAGGCACCATGGCACCAAGGCACCGTGGAACCAAGGTGGCGTCGCACCATGGCACCGTGGCACCATGGCACCGAGACACTATGGAACCAACACATCGCAGCACCAAGGCACCGTGACACCATGGCACTAGGTCACCGTGGCACAGTGGCACCGCGGCAACGTGGCACTAAGGCACCATGGAACCATGGTACCGTGGCACCATGGCACCATCGCACCGTGGTATCGTGGCACCATGGCACCAAGGCACTGTCATGATGCCATGGCACCGTGGCACCAAGGCACCATGGCACTATGGCACCGTGGCACCGTGGTAGCAAAGCACTAAGGCACCAAGGCACCGTGGCACCAAGGCACTGTGGCACAATGGCGCGGTGGCACCAAGGCACCGTGCCAACATGGTGCCATGACACCAAGGCAGCATGGAGCCATGGCAGCAAGGCACCGTGGCGCCGTGGCACCAAGGCACCGTGGCACCATGGCACCAAGGCACCGTGGTACCAAGGCACCATGGCACCAAGGCACAACGCACCGTGGCAAAATCAAAAGAGCGTAAACCTACGTTCGATCATCCTAATATTTTCCTGACGTTCATCGATCCTCCTCACCGTTGGACACTCATTTCTCTACATATCCACTCTAATTTTGTATTTTAATGTATGTCAATTCTACCTCATATGTCGTGGCGGTTTTCGTAATGTCCCATCGCCTTTTTTTAAAATTTTAATTTAATATCCTTAAATTTGAATATTTTATATCGTTACGTCATTTGTACAAAGACGCACTCAATTGTTGGTTTAAGGCTACTTATTTCAAATATCCATATTTTGGGGTTGTTACTTATTTTTATATTTTTTAAAACAATTTATTTAATATCCTTAAATTTAAATATTTTATATCATTATGTTATACATACAAATATGCACTCGATTGTTGGTTTAAGGTTAGTTCATGCGCTAAGAATATTTTCCTAATTTTTTCATATTTTTATAAATATTTTTTCTATTTTTGATTTATTTTTACATATTTTTTCAATTTTAATAAATGATATTTGTAAAAAAATATTTTCTCAACGAAAATTATCATTTACAAATTACGCGACCTTTTTTTGAGTGCACAGGCTCCGTCTCACATCAAAACGTGTAGTTCGGGTCCGCATATGCCTGGTATGATTCTCTGGCAAAATCATATCTAATACTGTTACTTGGGTTTTTTTTTAAGCATATATAAGGGGGTAGAGTTGTTGAAGGCACTTCAAGGCGACTGTCGGTAGTTGGCATAGGCACTCAGTGGCCATGTCGGCGTATAGCGTGGGTGCATGGCAGCATGCATGGCTAGTCCGTGCGAGCGGCGAGTGCCCATGTAGCAACGTCTGTGGCGCTTTATTGTACGCTTGTGTCGGTTATCGGTGGCGTCGTCCGCGACGGAGCTGCTAGGGCTTGAATTCGGACGAGGCGGTGCTATCATGCGAGCGGAGAGTCCTGGATGCTGCCCTCGAAGCAAGCTCCAGGCACTGCACACATGCGGCAGAACCCAATCCACTGACGAGCGCCGGCGGCCGTCGCGGGCGGCGCCCGTGCATGAGCCTCGGCGTGCCTTCATCTCCTCTGCTCCCCCCAAGGGCGGGCTATCATGTCAAGTAGAACATGCTTCAGCCTTGCAACATCCGCATGGGCAGCAACGCACGGCATCTATTGTTGGGCGTTAGGGCCGGTGCTGGGCGTGGATCGACGGAGCATTTGGATGCACGGCGCGTGAGTTGTGTTCGGGACGTGCGGTTATGTTGGATCCCTGCTCGAGCAGCGACGTCCTGACCCATCTGTCATCTCAATCGTGGAGCAAGTGCAATGTAGGCTTGCTCAAAGTCGGTTTCCTGTGCTGCATGCATTATAAAGTTGAATCGATCGCCTTTCGCCCATCGCATTTCGTGCGCGGGGTGAATCGAAAGGCCGCCCTTGCGTCCAACGCCTCTCTCGTTTAGTCGAACGATTTCATGGTCCATTAGTGGCGGTCGGGATACTCGGATGTGGTAGACGCAGTGGCCATGGGGCCTTCATCGACTCCTATCTGGCCAGTACGATGCTCCTTTCAAACGACGGTCGCCCTCGCCTTGAATCCGTACGCCATGGCACTAAGGCACCATGGCACCAGGGCAGCTTGGCACCGTGGCGCTAGGGCACAAGGGCACCATGGCACCGTGGCGCCATGCCACCATAGCACCAAGGCGGGGTGGCACCATGGCACCAAGGCACCGTGGAACCAAGGCGGCTTAGCACCATGGCACCATGGCACAAGGGCACCATGGCACCAAGGCACCATGGCACCGTGGCACCAAGGCGACCTGGCACCATGGCACCAATGCACCGTGGCACCAAGGTGGCGTCGCACCATGGCACCGTGGCACTATGACACATAGGCACCATGGCACCGTGGCACCATAGAACTCAGGCACCATGGCATCGAGACACCATGGCACCAACACATCACGGCACCAAGGCACCGTGACACCATGGCACCATGGCACCGTGGCACCGTGGCACCGTGGCACCGTGGCACCGTGGCATTAAGGCTTCATGGAACCATGGCATCGTGGCACAATCGCACCATCGCACCGTGGTATCGTGGCACCATGGCACCAAGGCACAGTGGCACTAAGGCACCGTGGAACCATGGCACCGTGGCCCCATGGAAGCATAGCACCGTGGCACCAAGGAACCGTGGCACCAAGGCACCGTGGCACCAAGGCACCGTGGCACAATGGCGTTGTGGCACCAAGGCACCATGGCACCACGGCACCACGGCACCATGGCGCCGTGGCACCAAGGCACCGTGCCAACATGGCGCCATGACACCAAGGCAGCATGGCGCCATGGCACCAAGGCACTGTGGCACCGTGGCACCAAGGCACCGCGGCACCATGGTACCAAGGCACTGTGGCACCAAGGCACTATGGCACCATGGCACCAAGGCACCATGGCACCATGGAACCAAGGTACAATGCACTATGGCAAAATCAAAAGAGTGTTAACCTACGTTCGATTATCCTAATATTTTCCGGACGTTCCTCGATCCTCCTCACCGTTGCACACTCATTTCTCTACATATCCGCTCTAATTTTGGCATTTAAATGTATGTCAATGCTATCTCATATGTCGTGGCGGTTTTCGTAATATCCCGTTGCCTTTTTTTCAAATTTTTATTTAATATCCTTAAATTTAAATATTTTATATTGTTACGTCATTCGTACAAATACGCACTAAATTGTTGGTTTAAGGCTACTTATTTCTAATATGCATATTTTGGGGTTGTTACTTATTTTTATATTTTTTTAAATTTTTATTTAATATCCTTAAATTTAAATATTTTATATCGTTACGTTATACGTACAAATATGTACTCGATTGTTGGTTTAAGGTTAGTTCATGCGCTAAGAATATTTTCGTATTTTTTTCATATTTTTTCTATTTTTGATTTATTTTTACATATTTTTTCAATCTTAATAAATGATATTTGTAAAAAAATATTTTCTCAATGAAAATTATCATTTACAAATAACGCGACCTTTTTTTGAGTGCACAGGCTCCGTCTCACATCAAAACGTGTAGTTCGGGTCCGCATATGCCTGGTATGATTCTCTGGCAAAATCATGTCTACTACTGTCACTTGGGTTTTTTTTAAGCATATATAAGGGGGTAGAGGTTTTGAAGGTACTTCAAGGCGACTGTCGGTAGTTGGCATAGGCACTCAGTGGCCATGTCGGCGTATAGCGTGGGCGCATTACAGCATGCATGGCTAGTCCGTGCGAGCGGCGAGTGCCCATGTAGCAACGTCTGCGGTGCTTCATTGTACGCTCGTGTCGGTTATCGGTGGCGTCGTCCGCGACGGAGCTGCTAGGGCTTGAATTCGGACGAGGCGGTGCTATCATGCGAGCGAAGAGTCCTGGATGTTGCCCTCGAAGCAAGCTCCAGGCACTGCACACATGCGGCAGGACCCAATCCACTGACGAGCGCCGGCGGCCGTCGTGGGCGGCGCCCGTGCATGAGCCTCGGCGTGCCTTCATCTCCTCTGCTCCCCCCAAGGGCGGGCTATCATGTCAAGTGGGACATGCTTCAGCCTGGCAACGTCCGCATGGGCAGCAGCGCACGACATCTATTGTTGGGTATTAGGGCCGGTGTTGGGCGTGGATCGACGGAGCATTTGGATGCACGACGCGTGAGTTGTGTTCGGGACGTGCGGTTAGGTTGGATACCTGCTCGAGCAGCGACGTCTTGACCCATCTGTCATCTCAATCGTGGGGCAAGTGCAATGTAGGCTTGCTCAAAGTCGGTTTCCTGTGCTGCATGCATTATAAAGTTGAATCGATCGCCTTTCGCCCATCGCATTTCGTGCACAGGGTGAATCGAAAGGCCGCCTTTGCGTCCAACGCCTCCCTCGCTTAGTCAAACGATTTCGTGGTCTGTGAGTGGCGGTCGGGATACTCGGATGTGGTAGACGCAGTGGCCATGGGGCCTTCATCGACTCCTATCTGCCCAGTACGATGCTCTTTTCAAACGACGAACGCCCTCGCCTTGAATCCGTACGCCATGGCACCAAGGCACCATGGCACCAGGGCAGCTTGGCACCGTGGCGCCAGGGCACAAGGGCACCTTGGCACCAAGGCACCGTGGCGCCATGCCACCATAGCACCAAGGCGGGGTGGCACCATGGCACCAAGGCACCGTGGAACCAAGGCGGCGTGGCACCATGGCACCAGGGCACCAGGGCACCAAGGCACCATGGCACCAAGGCACCATGGCACCGTGGCACCAAGGCGACCTGGCACCATGGCACCAAGGCAACGTGGCACCAAGGTGGCGTCGCACCATGGCACCGTGGCACTATGAAACACAGGCACCATGGCACCGTGGCACCATGGAACACAGGCACCATGGCATCGAGACACAATGGCACCAACACATCGCGGCACCAAGGCACCGTGACACCATGGCACCATGGCACCATGGCACCGTGGCACCGCGGCACCGTGGCACTAAGGCACCATGGAACCATGGCACCGTGGCACCATCGCACCATCGCACCGTTGTATCGTGGAACCATGGCACCAAGGCACCGTGGCACCAAGGCACCGTGGCACCATGGCACCGTGGCCCCATGGAAGCAAAGCACCGTGGCACCAAGGCACCGTGGCACAATGGCGTTGTGGCACCGAGGCACCGTGGCACCAAGGCACCACGGCACCATGGCGCCGTGGCACCAAGGCACCGTGCCAGCATGGCGCCATGACACCAAGGCAGCATGGCGCCATGGCACCAAGGCACTGTGGCGCCGTGGCACCAAGGCACCGCGGCACCATGGTACCAAGGCACTGTGGCACCAAGGCACTATGGCACCATGGCACCAATGCACCATGGCACCATGGCACCAAGGCACCATGGCACGAAGGCACAACGCACTATGGAAAAATCAAAAGAGTGTTAACCTATGTTCGATCATCCTAATATTTTCCGGACGTTCCTCGATCCTCCTCACCGTTGCACACTCATTTCTCTACATATCCGCTCTAATTTTGTATTTTAAATGTATGTCAATGCTATCTCATATGTCGTGGCGGTTTTTGTAATATCCCGTTGCCTTTTTTTCAAATTTTTATTTAATATCCTTAAATTTAAATATTTTATATCGTTACGTCATTTGTACAAATACGCACTAAATTGTTGGTTTAAGGCTACTTATTTCTAATATGCATATTTTGGGGTTGTTACTTATTTTATATCTTTTTTAAAATTTTATTTAATATCCTTAAATTTAAATATTTTATATCATTACGTTATACGTACAAATATGCACTCGATTGTTGGTTTAAGGTTAGTTCATGCGCTAAGAATATTTTCATATTTTTTTCATATTTTTATAAATATTTTTTCTATTTTTGATTTATTTTTACATATTTTTTCAATTTTAAAAAATGATATTTGTAAAAAAATATTTTCTCAACGAAAATTATCATTTACAAATTACGCGACCTTTTTTTGAGTGCACAGTCTCCGTCTCACATCAAAACGTGCAGTTCAGGTCCACATATGCCTGGTATGATTCTCTGGTAAAATCATGTCTACTACTGTCACTTGGGTTTTTTTTTAAGCATACATAAGGGTGGTAGAGGTGTTGAAGGCACTTCAAGGCGACTGTCGGTAGTTGGTATAGGCACTTAGTGGCCATGTCGTCGTGCAGCATGGGCACATGGCAGCATGAATGGCTAGTCCGTGCGAGCGCCGAGTGCCCATGTAGCAACGTCGGCGGTGCTTCATTGTACGCTCGTGTCGGTTATCAGTGGCATCATCCGCGACGGAGCTGCTGGCACTTGAATTCAGACGAGGCGGTGCAATCGTGCGAGTGGCGAGTCCTGGATAATACCCTCAGAGCAAGCTCCAGGCGCTGTACGTATGCGGCCGAGTCCAATCCGCTGAGGAGCGCCGGCAGCCGTCGTGGGCGGCGCCCGTGCATGAGCCTCGGCGTGCCTTCATCTCCTCTGCTCCCCCCAAGGGCAGTCTATCATGTCAAGCGGGACTTGCTTCGGCCTTGCAACGTCCGCATGGGCAGCAGTGCACGGTATCTATTGTTGGGCATTGGGGACGGTGCTGGGCGTACATCGACAGAGCATTTGGACGCACGGCGCGCGAGTAGAGGTGTTGAAAGCACTTCAAGGCGACTATCAGTAGTTTTCATAGGCGCTCACTGTCCATGTCAGTGTGTAGCGTGGACTCATGGCAGCATACATGGCTAGTCCGTGCGAGCGGCGAGTGCTCGTGTAGCAAGGTCAGCGGTGCTTCATTGTATGCTTATGTCGTTTATCGGTGGCATCGTCCGTAACGGAGCTTCTAGAGCTTGAATTCGGACGAGGCAGTGCTATCGTGCGAGCAGCGAGTCCTGGACGCTGCACGTATGCGACAGAGCCCAATCCGCTGATGAGCGTCTGCGGCCGTCGTGGGCGGCACCCGTGCATGAGCCTCGGCGTGCCTTTATCTCCTTTGCTCCCCCCAAGGGTGGGCTATCATGTCAAGCGGGACTTGCTTCAGCCTTGCAACGTCCGCATGGGCAGCAGCGCACGACATCTATTGCTGGGCGTTGGGTACAGTGCTGGGCGTGCATCGACGGAGTATTTAGACGCACGGTGCGTGAGTTGTGTTCAGTACGTGCGGTAGGTTTGATCCCTGCTCGAGCAGCGACATCCTGACCCACCTGCCATCTCAGTCACTGGGCAAGCGCAATGTAGGCTTGCTCGAAGTCGGTTTCTTTTGCTGCATGCATTATAAAGTTGAATCGATCGCCTTTTGCCTATCGCATTTTGTGAGCGGGGCAAATCGAAAGGGCGCCCTTGCGTCCCATGCCTCCCTTGCTTCATCGTGTGATGTCGTGGTCCGTGAATGGTGGTCGGGATACTCGGATACGGTAGACGCAGTGGGCATGGGGCCTTCATCGACTCCTATCTTCCCAGTACGACGCTCCTTGCAAACAAGAGTCGCGCTAGCCTTCAATCCGTCTGCGCCCTCGCGGGCAGTCCGGGCTCATGCGACGCCGACGTCGATGAGAAATGCTACCTGGTTGATCCTACCAGTAGTCATATACTTGTCTAAAAGATTAAGCCATGCATGTGTAAGTATGAACAAATTCAGACTGTGAAACTGCCAATGGCCTGCCATGGTGGTGTCTTTGTCAATATATTACTTTTAGGACTCCGTCGGCACCTTATGAGAAATCAAAGTTTTTGGGTTCCGGTGGGAGTATGGTCGCAAGGCTGAAACATAAAGGAATTGATGGAAGGGCACCACCAGAAGTGGTGCCTGCGACTTAATTTGACTCAAGACGGGGATACTTACCAGGTCCAGACATAGTAAGGATTGACAGACTGAGAGATCCTTCTTGATTCTATGGGCGGTGGTGCATGGCCGTTCTTAGTTGGTGAAGCGATTTGTCTGGTTAATTCCATTAATGAACGAGACCTCAGCCTGCTAACTAGCTATGCGAGGTATCCCTTCGGGGCCAGCTTCTTAGTGGGACTATGGCCTTTTAGGCCGCAAATGTTTGAGGCAATAACAGGTCTGTGATGCCCTTAGATGCTCTGGGCCGCACGCGCGCTACACTGATGTATTCCACGAGTTTATAGCCTTGGCCGACAGGCCCGGGTAATCTTTCAAATTTCATCGTGATGGGGATAGATCATTGAAATTGTTGGCCTTAAACGAGGAATTCCTAGTAAGCGCGAGTCATCAGCTCGCATTGACTACGTCCCTACCCTTTGTACGCACCGCCCCTCTCTCCTACCGATTGAATGATCCGGTGAAATGTTTGGATAGCGGCTATGTGGGAGGTTCTCTGCCCGTGTCGTCGCGAGAAGCCCATTGAACCTTATCATTTAGAGAAAGGAAAAGTCATAACAAGGTTTTCCTAGGTAAACCTGCGGAAGCATCATTGTTAAAACCTGCACCGTAGAATGACACCGCGAACGTGTTTAACAACTGGGGAGTCCGCGCGGGCAGGGTGCTCCGGCACCTCACACGAGCACCTCCCCCATCCCTGGAGCGCGCGCCCAGCGCGCGGAGTGGGCGACCAACGAACCCCGATGCAGAAAGCACCAAGGAATAGTTGAATCGATAGCCTGCCCCTCGTGCCCCATCCACGGCGGGCGTCGGGGGGACCTGTGCTTCTTCTATGAATGAAAACCACTCTTGGCAACGGATATCTCGGCTCTCGTATCGATGAAGAACGTAGCGAAATGCGATACTTGGTATGAATTACAGAATCCCGTGAACCATCGAGTCTTTGAACGCAAGTTGTACCTGAAGCCATTAGGCCGAGGGCATGTCTGCTGGGCGTCACGCATCCCGTTGACCCCTCGCATCGCGCCTCCATCATGGGGTGCACTGTCGTCGCTGGGCGGATACTGGCCTCCCGTGCGCCTCGCGCTCACTGCTGGCCTAAATACGAGTTCACGTCGACTGACGTCTCGGCAAGTGGTGGTTGCGACTCAACTCTCTTCTTCCATCGTGGCTACGGCCCGTCGAGCGTCCTGGACTCTAGGACCCCTTCGCGCTTAGGCACTTCAACCGCGACCCCAGGTCAGGCAGGATTACCCGCTGAGTTTAAGCATATCAATAAGCGGAGGAAAAGAAACTTACAAGATTCCCTTAGTAACGGCGAACGAACCGGGAATATCCCAGCCTTAGAATCGGGCGGCTCTGTCGTCTGAATTCTAGTCTGGAGAGCCGTCGTCAGCGATGGACCAGGCCCAAGTCCCCTGGAAGGGGGCGCCGGAGAGGGTGAGAGCCCCATTGTGCCCGGACCCTATCACACCATGAGGCGCTGTCTACGAGTCGGGTTGTTTGGGAATGCAGCCTAAATCGGGCGGTGAATTCCGTCCAAGGCTAAATACGGGTGAGATACCGATAGCGAACAAGTACCACGAGGGAAAGATGAAAATGACTTTGAAAAAAGAGTCTAAGAGTGCTTGAAATTGTCGGGAGGGAAGCGGATGGGGGCCAGCGATGTGCCCCGAGAAGGATACAGAACGACGATGAGCTGGTCTTCCAATCAACTCGGGGCGTGGACCAGCGTCGATTGGGGGGGCGTCCAAATCCCGGGCTCTCGATATGCTCGTGGAACGTTGTCTCTTCGATTGTGGCAGGCAGCGTGCACCTCCGGCGTGCTTTGGTATTTGTGCGTTCCGGACGCTGGCCTGTGGGCTCCCTATTCAACCCGTCTTGAAACACGGACCAAGGAGTCTGATATGTGTGCGAGTCAACGAGCGAGTATACCTGTAAGGGGCAACGAAGATGATTGTTGGGATCCCCCCGAGGGGTGCACCACTGACCGAGCTTGGTCTTCTAAGAAGAGTTCGAGTGTGAGCATACCTGTCGGTACCCAAAAGATGGTGAACTATGCCTGAGTAGGGCGAAGCCAGACGAAAATCAGGTGGAGGCCCGCATGGATACTGATGTGAAAATCATTCGTCTGACTTAGGTATAGGGGCGAAAAACTAATTGAACCATCTAGTAGCTGGTTCCCTTCGAAGTTTCCCTCGGGATAGCTGGAGCTCGCGTGCGAGTTCTATCGAGTAAAGCTAATGATTAGAGGCCTCGGGGGCGCAACGCCCTCGACCTATTCTCAAACTTTAAATAGGTAGGACGGCGCAACTACCTGGTCGAGCCGCACCACGGAATCAAGAGCTCCAAGTGAGCCATTTTTGGTAAGCAGACCTGGCGATGTGGGATGAATCGAAGGCCGGGTTACGGTGCCAAACTGCATGCTAACCTAGATCCCACAAAGGGTGTTGGTCGATTAAGACAGCAGGACGGTGGTCATGGAAGTCGAAATCAGCTAAGGAGAGTGTAATAACTCATCTACCGAATAAACTAGCCTCGAAAATAGATGGCGCTTAAGCGCGCGACCTACACCTGGCTGTCAGGGCAAATGCCAGGCCCCGATGAGTAGGAGGGCGCGGCGGTCGTTGCAAAACATTGGGCACGAAGCAGGGTGGAGCGGCCATCGGTTCAGATCTTTGTGGTAGTAGCAAATAATAAAATGAGAACTTTGAAGGCCGAAGAGGGGAAAGGTTCCATGTTAACGGTACTTGTACATGGGTTATTCGATCCTAGGGGTCGGGGAAACCCCGACAGACAGTGCATTTCGTGCGTGATCCGAAAGGGAATTGGGTTAAAATTCCTGAATCGAGACGTGGTGGTCGACGGCAACGTTAGGAAGTCCGTAGACGTCGGCGGGAGGCTTGGGAAGAGTTATCTTTTCTGTTTAACAGCCTTCCCACCCTGGAATCGGCTCAGCCAAAGGTAGGGTCCAGCGGCTGGAAGAGCACCGCACGTCGCATGGTATCCGGTGCGCTCCCGGCGACCATTGAAAATCCAGAGGACCGAATGCCGTCCACGCTCGGTCATACTCATAACCGCATCAGGTCTCCAAGGTGAACAACCTCTGGTCGATGGAATAATATAGGGAAGGGAAGTCAGCAAAATGGATCTGTAACTTCGGGAAAAGGATTGGCTCTGAGGGCTGGGCACGGGGTCCCAGTCCTATGCCCGTCGGTTGTCGGTGGACTGCTCGAGATGCTCCCCGCGCGTTGAACAACCACCTCAAAACTGGTACGGACAAGGGAAATCTGACTGTTTAATTAAAACAAAGCATTGCGATGGTACCAATGGATGTTCACACAATGTGATTTCTGCCCAGTGCTCTGAATGTCAAACTGAAGAAATTTAACCAAGCACGGGTAAACGGCGGGAGTAACTAGGACTCTCTTAAGGTAGCCAAATGCCTCGTCATCTAGTTAGTGATGTGCATGAATGGATTAACGAGATTCCCACTTTCCTTGTCTACTATCCAGCAAAACGACAGCTAAGGGAACGGGCTTGGCAGAATCAGCTGGGAAACAAGACCCTGTTGAGCTTAACTCTAGTCCAACTTTGTGAAATGACTTGAGAGGTGTAGTATAAGTGGGAGCTGAAAGGCGAAAGTGAAATACCACTACTTTTAACGTTATTTTACTTATTCCGTGAATCGGAAGCGGGGCCCTGCCCCTCTTTTTGGAACCAAGGCTCGCTCTGCGGGCCGATCCGGGTGGAAGACATTGTCAGGTGGGGAGTTTGACTTGGGCGGCACATCTGTTAAAAGATAACGCAGGAGTCCTAAGATGAGCTCAAGGAGAACAAAAATCTCGTGTGGAACAGAAGGGTCAAAGCTCGTTTGATTCTGACTTCTAGTACAAATACGAACTGTGAAAGTGTGGCCTAACGATCCTTTAGACCTTCGGAATTCGAAGGTAGAGGTGTCAAAAACGTTACCATAGGGATAAATGGCTTGTGGCAGCCAAGCGTTCATAGCGACGTTGCTTTTTGATCCTTCAATGTCGGCCCTTCCTATCATTGTGAAGCAGAATTCACCAAGAGTTGGATTGTTCGCCCACCAATAGGGAACGTGAGCTGGGTTTAGACTGTCATGAGACAGGTCAGTTTTACCCTACTGATGACAGTGTCACAATAGTAATTCAACTTAGTACGAGAGGAACCATTGATTCACACAATTTGTCATCGCGCTTGGTTGAAAAGCCAGTGGCGCGAAGCTACCATGTGCTGGATTATGACTGAACGCCTGTAAGTCAGAATCTGGGCTACAAACAATGCATATGCCCGCCGTCCGCTTGCCGACCCGCAGTAGTGGCCTCGGCCCCTAAGGGCATGTGTCGTTGGCTAATCCGCCGCGGCGGAAGGGTCGCGGTGGCCGCCTTAAAGTACAAGTGAAGTACAATTTCCATCGAGTGGCGGGCAGAATCCTTTGTAGACGACTTAAATACGCGACGGGGTATTGTAAGTGGCAGAGTGGCCTTGCTTCCACGATCCACAGAGATTCAGCCCTTTGTCGCTCTGGTTCGTCCCTCCCCATCCAATCCAACTATCTTGCCTCCCTTTTCCAAAGGAGGTTTGTGCATCCGTCCTTGATAAATCCCACCAAGTGTTGCAGGCTCACCTCACCCGATTTAGCCTCTTGTTTTTCAAGCGACGCGTGCGCTCCATTCCAAACAGTTAAGCATACGATATCAAGTGGCTTTTTGCGAAAAACAATGGCATCATCCTAATATTTTCCTGACGGTCCTCCATCCTCATCACCGTTTCACACTCATTTCTCTACATATCCACTCTAATTTTGTATTTTAAATATATGTCAACGCTACCTCATATGTCGTGGCGGTTTTCGTAATGTCCCATCGCCTTTTTTTCAAATTTTTATTTAATATCCTTAAATTTAAATATTTTATATCGTTATGTCATTCATACAAATACGCACTCAATTGTTGCTTTAAAGCTACTTATTTCTAATATGCATATTTTTGGATTGTTACTTATTCTTATATTTTTTTTAAAATTTTTATTATTATCCATAAATTTAAATATTTTATATCATTGCTTTATACATACAAATATAAACTCGATTTTTGGTTTAAGGTTATTTCATGCACTGAGAATATTTTCCTAATTTTTTCATATTTTTATAAATATTTTTTCTATTTTTGATTTATTTTTACATAGTTTTTCAATTTTAATAAAGGATATTTGTAAAAAAAAATATTTTCTCAACGAAAATTATCATTTACAAATTATGCGACCTTTTTGTGAGTGCACAGGCTCTGTCTCACATCAAAACATGCATTTCGGGTCTGCATATTTCTGGTATGATTCTCTGGCAAAATCATATCTACTCCTGTCACTTGGGTTTTTTTTTAAGCATATATAAGGGGGGTAGAGGTGTTGAAGGAACTTCAAGGCGACTGTCGGTAGTTGGCATAGGCGCTCAGTGGCTATGTCGGCGTGTAGCATGGGCGCATGGCAGCATGCATGGCTAGTCCGTGCGAGCGGCGAGTGCTCGTATAGCAACGTCGGCGGCGCTTCATTGTACGCTCGTGTCAGTTATCAGTGGCATCGTCCGCGATGGAGCTGCTGGCGCTTGAATTCGGACGAGGCGGTGCTATCGTACGAGCGGCGAGTCCTGGATGCTGCCCTTAAGGCAAGCTCCAAGTGCTGCACGCATGCGGCAGAGCAAAATCCGCTGACGAGCGCCGGCGGCCGTCGTGGGCGGCTCCCGTGCATGAGCCTCGGCGTGCCTTCATCTCCTCTGCTCCCCCCAAGGACGGTCTATCGTGTCAAGCGAGACTTGCTTCAGCCTTGCAACGTCCACATGGGCAGCAGCGCACGGCATCTATTGCTGGGCGTTGGGGCCAGTGCTGGGCGTGCATCGATGGAGTATTTGGACGCACGACGCGTGAGTTCTGTTCGGCACGTTTGGTAGGTTGGATCCCTGCTCGAGCAGCGACGTCCTGACCCACCTACCATCTCAGTCGCGGGGAAAGCGCAATGTAGGCTTGCTCCAAGTCAGTTTCCTGTGCTGCATGCTTTATAAAGTTGAATCGATCGCCTTTCGCCCATCACATTTCGTGTGCGGGGCGAATTGAAAGGCCGCCCTTGCGTCCCATGACTCCCTCGCTTCGTCGTGCGATGTCGTGGTCCGTGAGAGGTGGTTGAGATACTCGGATGCGGTAGACGCAGTGGGCATGGGGCCTTCATCGACTCCTATCTGCCCAGTACGACGCTCCTTGCAAACGACGGTCGCGCTCGCCTTCAATTCGCCTGCGCCTTCGCGGGGCGGCCGGGCTCATGCAACGCCGACGTAGATGAGGAATGCTACCTGGTTGATCCTACCAGTAGTCATATGCTTTTCACAAAGATTAAGCCATGCATGTGTAAGTATGAAAAAATTCAGACTTTGAAACTGCCAATGGCCTACCATGGTGGTGTCTTTGTCAAGATGTTGCTTTTAGGACTCCGTCGGCACCTTATGAGAGATCAAAGTTTTTGGGTTACGGTGGGAGTATGGTCGAAAGGCTGAAACTTAAAGGAATTGACGAAAGGGCACCGCCAGGAGTGGAGCCTGCGGCTTAATTTGACTCAAGACGGGGAAACTTACCAGGTCCAGACATAGTAAGGATTGACTGACTGAGAACTCTTTCTTGAATCTATAGGCGGTGGCGCATGGCCATTCATAGTTGGTGAAGTGATTTGTCTGGTTAATTTCGTTAATGAACGAGACCTCAGCCTGCTAACTAGCTATGCGGAGGTATCCCTTCGGTGCCAGCTTATTAAAGGGACTATGGCCTTTTAGGCCGCGGAAGTTTGAGGCAATAACAGGTCTGTGATACCTTTAGATGTTCTGGGCTGCACGCGCTCTACACTGATGTATTCCACGAGTTTATAGCCTTTGCCGACAGGCCCGGGTAATCTTTCAAATTTCATCGTGATGGGGATAGATCATTGAAATTGTTGGCCCTTTGTACGCACCGCCCCTCGCTCCTACCGATTGAATAATCCGGTGAAATGTTCGGATTGCGTCGACGTGGGCGGTTCGTTGCCCGCGACATCGCGAGAAGTCCATTAAACCATATTATTAAGAGGAACGAGAAATCCTAACAAGGTTTCCGTAGGTGAACCTGCAGAAGAATCATTGTCAAAACCTGCACCGTAGAACAACCCCGCAAACGTGTTTAACAACGGGGCAGTCCGCGCGGGTGGGGTGCTCCGGCACCTCGCTCGAGCACCTCCCCCCGTCCCTGGAGCGCACGCTGGCAGGTGACCAACGAACCACGATGCGGAAAGCGCCAAGGAATACTTGAATCGATAGCCTTCCCTTCGCGCCCCGTCCGCGGCGGGGACCTATGCTTCTTCTGTAAACGAAATTGACTCTCGGCAATAAATATCTCGGCTCTCGCATCGATGAAGAATGTAGCGAAATGCGATACTTGGTGTGAATTGTAGAATCCCGTGAACCATTGAGTCTTTGAACGCAAGTTGCGCCCGAAGCCATTAGGCCGAGGGCACGTCTGCCTGGGCGTCACACATCCCGTCGCCCCCTCGCATCGCCCCTCCATCATGGGGTGCGCTGTCATTGCGGGGAGGATACGGTCCTCCCGTGCACCTCGTGCTCGTTGCTGGCCTAAATACGAGTCCATGTCGACGGACGTCGCAGCAAGTGGTGGTTGCAACTCAACTCTCTTTGCCATCGCGGCTATGGCCCGTCGAGCATCCCGGACTACAGGACCCTTTCGCTCTCAGGCGCTCCGATCGAGACCCCAGGTCAGGCGGTATTACCCGCTGAGTTTAAGAATATCAATAGGCGGAGGAAAAGAAACTTACAAGGATTCCCTTAGTAACGGCAAGCGAAGTGGGAACAGCCTAGCCTTAGAATCGGGCGGCTCCCTCATCCGAATTGTAGTCTGGAGAGCCGTCGTCAGCGGCGGACCGGGCCCAAGTCCTATCGAAGGGGGCGTCGTAGAGGGTGAGAGCCCCGTTGTGCCCGGACCCTGTCGCACCACGAGGCGCTGTCTACGAGTCAGGTTTTTTGGGAATCCAGCCCAAATCGGGCGGTGAATTCCGTCCAAGGCTAAATACGGACGAGAGACCGATAGCGAACAAGTACCGCGAGGGAAAGATTAAAAGGAATTTGAAAAGAGGGTCAAAGAGTGCTTGAAATTGTCGGGAGGGAAGCGGATGGGGGCCGGTGATGCGCCCCGAGAAGGATGTAGAACGGCGATGAGCCAGTCTGCCGATCGACTCGGGGCGTGGACCAGCGTCGATTGGGGGGGCGGCCAAAGCCTGGGCTCTTGATATGCTCGTGGAACACCATCTTCTCGATTGTGGTAGGCAGTGCACGCCTCTGGCGTGCTTCGGCATCTGCACGCTCCGAACGCTGGCCTGTGGGCTCCCTATTCAACCCGTCTTGAAACACGGACAAAGGAGTCTGACATGTGTGCGAGTCAATGGGCGAGTATACCCGTAAGGCGCAATGAATTTGATTGGTTAGATCCCCCCGAAGGGTGCACCGCCGACCGACCTTGATCTTTTGAGAAGGGTTCGAGTGTGAGCATACCTGTCGGGACCCGAAAGATGGTGAACTATACCTGAGCAGGGCGAAGCCAGAGGAAACTCTGGTGGAGGCCAGCAGTGATACTGACGTGTAAATCGTTCGTCTGACTTGGGTATTGGGGCGAAAGACTAATCGAACCGTCTAGTAGCTGGTCACTTTCAAAGTTTCCCTCAGGATAGCTAGAGCTCGCGTGCGAGTTCTATCGGGTAAAGCTAATGATTAGAGGCCTCGGAGGCACAACGCCCTCGACCTATTCTCAAACTTTAAATAGGGAGGACGGCGCGGCTGCTTGCTTGAGCCGCACCACGGAATCAAGAGCTCCAAGTGGGCCATTTTCGGTAAGCAGAACTGGCGATGCGGGATGAACTGAAAGCCGGGTTACGGTGCCAAACTGCGCTCTAACCTAGATCCCACAAAGGGTGTTGGTCGATTAAGACAGCAGGACGGTGGTCATGGAAGTCGAAATCCGCTAAGGAGTGTGTAACAA
>CM061557.1:6862883-6872883 GCA_030864225.1 Capsicum baccatum var. pendulum
TGGGGTTGTTACTTATTTTTATATTTATTTTAAAAATTTTTTATTTAATATCCTTAAATTTAAATATTTTATATCATTAGTTTATACGTACAAATATGAACTCGATTGTTGGTGTAAGGTTAGTTCATGCACTGAGAATATTTTCCTAATTTTTTCATATTTTGATAAATATATTTTCTGTTTTTGATTTATTTTTACATATTTTTTCAATTTTAATAAATGATATTTGTAAAAAAAATATTTTCTCAACGAAAATTATCATTTACAAATTATGCGACCTTTTTGTGAGTGCACAGGCTCTGTCTCACATAAAAACGTGCATTTCGGGTCCGCATATGTCTGGTATGATTCTCTGGCAAAATCATGTCTACTCCTATCACTTGGTTTTTTTTAAGCATATATAAGGGGGGTAGAGGTGTTGAAGGCACTTCAAGGCAACTGTCGGTAGTTGGCATAGGCGCCCAGTGGCCATGTCGGCGTGCAGCGTGGGCGCATGGCAGCATGCATGGCTAGTCCGTGCAAGCGGCGAGTGCTCATGTAGCAACATCGGCGGAGCTTCATTGTACGCTCGTGTCGGTTATCGGTGGCGTCGTCCGCGTGGAGCTGCTAGCGCTTGAATTGAGACGAGGCAGTGCTATCGTGCGATCGGCGAGTCCTGGATGCTGCCCTCGGATGAAACTCAAGGCACTGCACGCATGCGGCAAAGCCCGATCCGCTGATGAGCGCCGGCGGCCATCGTGGGCGGCGCCCGTGCATGAGCCTCGGCGTGCCTTCATCTTCTCTGCTCCCCCCAAGGACGGGCTATCGTGTCAAGCGGGACTTGTTTCATCCTTTCAACATCCGCATGAGCAGCAGCGCACGGCATCTATTGCTGGGCGTTGGGGCCGGTGCTGAGCGTGCATCGATGAAGCATTTGGACGCATGACGCGTGAGTTGTGTTCGGCATGTGCAGTTAGGTTGGATCCCTGCTCGAGCAGCGACGTCCTGACCCACCTACCATCTCAGTCGCGGGGCAAGCGCAATGTAGGCTTGCTGCGAGTCAGTTTCCTATGCTGCATACATTATAAAGTTGAATCGATAGCCTTTCGCCCATCGCATTTCGTGCGCGGGGAAAATCGAAAGGCCGCCCTTGCGTCCCACGCCTCACTCGCTTTGTCGTGCAATGTCGTGGTCCATGAGCGGCGGTCGGGATACTCGGATGCGGTAGATGCGGTGGCCATGGGGCCTTCATCGACTCCTATCTGCCCAGTACGACGCTCCTTGCAAACGACGGTCGCGCTCGCTGTAAATTCGTGCACCAGGGCACCAAGACACCATGGCACCAGGGCAGCTCGGCACCGTGGCGGCAAGGCACAAGGGCACCATGGCACCAAGGCACTGTGGCGCCATGCCACCGTAGCACCAAGGCGGCGTGGCACCATGGAACCAAGGCACCGTGGCTCCAAGGCGGCATGGCACTAGGGCACCAAGGCACCATGGCACCAATGTGCCATGGCACCGTGGCACCAAGGCGACCTGGTACCATGGCACCAAAGCACCGTGGCACCAAGGTGGCGTCGCACCATGGCACTGTGGCACCATGACACACAGGCACCATGGCACCGTGGCACCATGGAACACAGGCACCATGGACCGGCCACACCATGGCACCAATGCATCGCGGCACCAAGGCACCGTGACACCATGGCACCATGGCACCGTGGCACCGTGGCACCGCGGCACCATGGCACTAAGGCACCATGGCACCATGGCACCATTGCACCATGGTATCGTGGCACCATGGCACCAAGGCACCGTGGCCCCGTGGCAGCATAGCACCAAGGCACCAAGGCACCTTGGCACCAAGGCACCGTGGCACAATGGCACTGTGGCACTAAGGCACCACTGCACCATGGCTCCGTTGCACAAAGGCACCGTGCCTGCATGGCACCATGAGTCCAAGGCAGCATGGCGCCATGGCACCAATGCACCGTGGCGCCGTGGAACCAACGCACCGTGGCACCATGGCACCATGGCACCGTGGCAGCAAGGCACAATGGCGCCATGGCACCAAGGCACCATGGCACCAAGGCACAATGCACCATGGCAAAATCAAAAGAGCGTAAACCTACATTCGATCATCCTAATATTTTCCTGACGTTCCTCGATCCTCCTCACCGTCGGACACTCATTTCTCTACATATCCGCTCTAATTTTGTATTTTAAATGTATGTCAATGCTACCTCATATGTCGTGGCGGTTTTCGTAATGTACCATCGCCTTTTTAAAAATTTTTATTTAATATCATTAAATTTAAATATTTTATATCGTTACGTCATTCGTACAAATACGCACTCAATTATTGGTTTAAGGCTACTTATTTCTAATATGCATATTTTGGGGTTTTTACTTATTTTTATATTTTTTAAAAAATTTTATTTAATATCCTTAAATTTAAATATTTTACATCATTACGTTATACGTATAAATATGCACTCGATTGTTGTTTAAGGTTAGTTCATGTGCTAAGAACTTATTTTCATATTTTTATAATCATTTTTTCTATTTTTGATTTATTTTTACATATTTTTTCAATTTTAATAAATGATATTTGTAAAAAAATATTTTCTCAACGAAAATTATCACAAAGTACGCGACCTTTTTTTGAGAGCACAAGCTCCATCTCACATCAAAACGTGTAGTTCGGGTCTGCATATGCCTGGTATGATTCTCTGGCAAAATCATGTCTACTACTGTCACTTGGTTTTTTTTAAGCATATATAAGGGGAGCTAAAGGTGTTGAAGTCACTTCAAGGCGATTGTCGGTAGTTGGCATAGGCGCTCAGTGCCCATGTCGGCGTGCAGCGTGGGCGCATGGCAGCATGCATGTCTTGTCCGTGCGAGCGCCGAGTGCCCGTGTAGCAACATCGACGGCGCTTCATTGTACGCTCGTGTCGGTTATCGGTGGCGTCATCCGCGATGGAGTTGCTGTCGCTTGAATTCGGATGAGGCAGTGCTATCGTGCGAGCGGCGAGTCCTGGATTATGCCCTCGGGGCAAGCTCCAGGCGCTGCACGCATGCAGCCGAGCCCAATCCGCTGACGAGAACCGGCGGCCGTCGTGGGCGGCGCCCATGCATGAGCCTCGGCGTGCCTTCATCTTCTCTGCTCCCCCCAAGGGCGGGCTATCCTGTCAAGCGGGACTTGCTTCAGCCTTGCAACATCCGCATCGGCAGTAGCAGATGACATCTATTGCTGGGCGTTGGGGCCGGTGCTGAGCGTGCATCGACGAAGCATTTGGACGTACGGCGCGTGAGTTGTGTTCGGCACGTGCGGTTAGGTTGGATCCCTGCTCGAGCAACGACGTCCCGACCCGCCTGCCATATCAGACAAGGGGCAAGCGCAATTTAGGCTTGCTCAAAGTCGGTTTCCTGTGCTGCATGCATTATAAAGTTGAATCGATCGCATTTCGTGCGCGGGGTGAATCAAAAGTCCGCCCTTGCGTCCCACGCCTCCCTCGCTTTGTCGTGCAATGTCGTGGTCCGTGATCGGCGGTCGGGATACTCGGATGCGGTAGATGCAGTGGCCATAGGGCCTTCATCGACTCCTATCTACCCAGTACGACGCTCCTTGCAAACGATGGTCGCGCTCGCCTTGAAATAGTGCACCGTGGCACCAATACACCATGGCACCAGGGCAGCTTGGCACCGTGGCGCCAAGGCACAAGGGAACCATGGTACCAAGGCACCTGTGGCGCCATGCCACCGTAGCACCAAGGCGGCATGGCACCATGGCACCAAGTCACTGTGGCACCAAGGCGGCGTGGCACCATGGCACCATGACACCAGGGCACCAAGGCACCATGGCACCAATGCACCATGGCACCGTGGCACCATGGCGACCTGGCACCATGGCACCAAGGCACAGTGGCACCATGGTGGCGTCGCACCATGGCACCGTGGCACCATGACACACAGGCTCCATGGCACCGTGGTACCATGGAACACAGGCACCATGGCACCATGACACCATGGCACCAACGCTTCGCGGCACCAAGGCACCGTGGCGCCATGACTCCAAGGCAGCATGGCGCCATGACTCCAAGGCAGCATGGCTCCATGGCACCAAGGCTCCAAGGTGCCATGGAACCAACGCACCGTGGCACCATGGCACCAAGGCACCGTGGCACCAAGGCACCATGGCACCAAGGCACAATCAACCGTGGCAAAATCAAAAGAGCGTAAACCTACGTTCGATCATCCAAATATTTTCCTGACGTTCCTTGATCCTCCTCACCGTTGGACACTTATTTCTCTACATATCCGCTCTAATTTTGTATTTTAAATGAATGTTAATGCTACCTCATATGTCGTAGTGGTTTTCGTAATGTCCCGTCGCCTTTTTTTCAAATTTTTATTTAATATCCTTAAATTTAAATATTTTATATCATTACGTTAGTCGTACAAATACGCACTCAATTTTTGGTTTAAGGCTACTTATTTCTAATATGCATATTTTGGGGTTGTTACTTATTTTTATATTTTTTTAAAATTTTTATTTAATATCCTTAAATATAAATATTTTATATCATTACGTTATACGTACAAATATACACTCGATTGTTGGTTTAAGGTTAGTTTATGCGCTAAGAATATTTTCCTAATTTTTACATATTTTTATAAATATTTTTTCTATTTTTGATTTATTTTTACATATTTTTTCAATTTTAATAAATGATATTTGTAAAAAAATATTTTCTCAACGAAAATTGTCATTTACAAAGTACGCGGCCTTTTTTTGACTGCACAGGCTCCGTCTCACATTAAAACGTGTAGTTCGGGTCTGCATATGCCTGGTATGATTCTCTGGCAAAATCATGTCTACTACTGTCACTTGGGTTTTTTTTAAGCATATATAAGGGGGGTAAAGGTGTTGAAGGCACTTCAAGGCGACTGTCGGTAGTTGGCATAGGTGCTCAGTGGCTATGTCGGGGTGCAGCGTGGGCGCATGGCAGCATGCATGGCTAGACCGTGCGAGCACCGAGTGCCCGTGTAGTAAAGTCGGCGGCGCTTCATTGTACGCTCGTGTCGGTTATCGTTGGCGTCATCCGCGATGGAGCTGCTGGCGCTTGAATTCGGAAGAGGCGGTACTATCGTGCGAGCGGCGAGTCCTGGATGCTGCCCTCATGGCAAGCTCTAGGCGCTGCACGCATGCGGCCGAGCCCAATCCGCTGAAGAGAACCGGCGTCCGTCGTGGGCGGCGCCCGTGCATGAGCCTCGGTATGCCTTCATCTCCACTGCTCCCCCTAAGGGTGGGCTATCGTGTTAAGCGGGACTTGCTTCAGCCTTGCAACGTCCGCATGGGCAGCAGCGCACGGCATCTATTGTTGGGCGTTGGGGCCGGTGCTGGGCGTGCATCGACTGAGCATTTGGACGCACGGTGCGTGAGTAGAGGTGTTGAAGGCACTTCAAGGCGACTGTCGGTAGTTGGCATAGGCGCTCAGTGGCCATGTCGGCGTGCAGCGTGGGCGAATGGCAGCATGCATGGCTAGTCCATGCGAGCGGCGAGTGCCCGTGTAGCAACGTCGGTGGCGCTTTATTGTACGCTCGTGTCGATTATCGGTGGAGTCATCCGCGATGGAGCTTCTGGCGCTTGAATTCGGACGAGGCGGTGCTATCGTGCGAATGGCGAGTCCTGGATGCTGCCCTTGGGGCAAGCTCCAAGCTCTGCACGCATGCGGCAGAGCCCAATCCACTGTCGAGCGCCGGCGGCCGTCGTGGGCGGTGCCCGTGCATGAGCCTACGCGTGCCTTCATCTCCTCTGCTCCCCCAAAGGACGGGATATCGTGTCAAGCAGGACTTGCTTCAGCCTTGCAATGTCCGCAAGGGCAGCAGCGCATGGCATCTATTACTGGGCAATGGGGTGAGTCTTTGAACGCAAGGGAACCATTGAGTCTTTGAACGCATGTTGTGCCCGAAGGCACTGCCATGGTTCTATGGCACCGTGGCACCAAGGCACCGTGGCACCATGGCACCATGGCCCCGTGGCCCCGTGGAGGCATATCACCAAGGCACCAAGGCACCAAGGCACCGTGCCAGCATGGTGCCATAACTCCAAGGCAGCATGGCGCCATGGCACCAAGGCACCGTGGCGCTGTGGAACCAATGCACCGTGGCACCATGGCACCATGGGACTATGGCACCAAGGCACCATGGCACCATGGCACCAAGGCACCATGGTACCATGGCACAATGCACCATGGCACAATGCACGGGCTATCATGTCAAGCGGGACTGGCTTCATCCTTGCAACGTCCTCATGGGAAGCAGCGCACAACATCTATTGCTGGGCGTTGGGGCCGGTGCTGGGCGTGCATCAACGGAGCATTTGGACGCACGGCGCGTGAATTCTGTTCGGCACGTGCGGTAGGTTGGATCCCTGCTCGAGCAGCGACGTCTTGACCCACCTGCCATCTTAGTCGTGGGGTAAGGGCAACGTAGGCTTGCTCCAAGTCGGTTTCCTATGGTGAATACATTATAAAGTTGAATCGATCGCGTTTCGCCCATGGTATTTCATGCGCGGGGCAAATCGAAAGGCCGCCCTTGCATCCCACGCCTCCCTCGCTTCTTCGTACAATGTCGTGGTCCATGAACGGCGATCGAGATACTCGGATTCCGTAGACGCAGTGGGCATGGGGCCTTCATCGACTCCTATCTGCCCAGTACGATGCTACTTGCAAACGACGGTCGGGCTCGCCTTCAATCCGTCTGTGCCCTCGCGGGCAGGCCGGGCTCATTCGACACCGACGTAGATGAGGAATTTCACCTGGTTGATCCTACCAGTAGTCATATTCTTGTCTCAAATATTAAGCCATGCATGTGTAAGTATGAATAAATTCAGACTGTGAAACTGCCAATGGCCTTCCATGGTGGTGTCTTTGTAAAGATGTTGCTTTTAGGACTCCGCCGGCACCTTATGAGAAATCAAAGTTTTTGGGTTACGGTGGGAGTATGGTCGCAAGACAGAAACTTAAAGGAATTGACGGAAGGGCACCGCCAGGATTGGAGCCTGCGGCTTAATTTGACTCAACACGGGGAAACTTACCAAGTCCAGACATAGTAAGGATTGACAGACTGAGAACTCTTTCTTCATTCTATGGGCGGTGGTGCATGGCTGTTCATAGTTGGTAAAGTGATTTGTCTGGTTAATTTCGTTAATGAACGTGTTGGATTGTTCACCCAAAAATAGAGCACGTGAGCTGGGTTTAGACCATCGTGAGACAGGTTAGTTTTACCCTACTAATGACAGTGTCGTAAAAGTAATTCAACCTAGTACGAGAGAAACCATTGATTCACACAATTGGTCATCGCGCTTGGTTGAAAAGCCAGTGGTGCGAAACTACCGTGTGCTGGATTATGACTGAATCCCTCTAAGTCAGAATCTGGGCTACAATCAACGCATGTGCCCGCCGTCCGCTTGCCGACCCGCAGTAGGGGACTCCGCCCCCAAGGGCACGTGTCGTTGGCTAAGCCGCCGCAGCGGAAGGGTCGCGGTGGCCGCCTTAAAGTTCAAGTGAAGTACAATTTCCATCGAGCGTCGGGCAGAATCCTCTGCAGACGACTTAAATACGCGACGGGGTATTGTAACTGGCAGAGTAGCCTTGCTGCGCCAATCCACTGAGAATCAGCCCTTTGTCGCTCCGGTTCGTCCCTCCCCATCCAATCCAACCATCTTGCCGCCCTTCTCTAAAGGAGGTTTGTGCATTCGTCCTTGAAAAATCTCACGAAATGTTGCGAGCTCACCTCACCCGAGTTAGCCTCTTATTTTTCAAGCGACTCGTGCGCTCCATTCCAAACAGTTAAGCAAACGATATCATGTGGCCATTCACAAAAAACAACGGCATCATCCTAATATTTTCCTGACGTTCCTCCATCCTCGTCACCGTTGCACACTCATTTCTCTACATATCCGCTCTAATTTTGTATTGTAAATATATGTCAACTCTACCTCATATGTCATGGCGGTTTTCGTAATGGCCCGTCGCCTTTTTTTTCAAATTTTTATTTAATATCCTTAAATTTAAATATTTTATATCGTTATGTCATTCGTACAAAATACGCACTCAATTGTTGGTTTAAGGCTACTTATTTCTAATATGCATATTTTGGGTTTGTTACTTATTTTTATATATATTTTTTAAAATTTTTATTTAATATCCTTAAATTTAAATATTTTATATCATTAATTTATACGTACAAATATGAACTCGATTATTGGTTTAAGGTTAGTTCATGCACTGAGAACATTTTCCTAATTTTTTCATATTTTTATTAATATATTTTCTATTTTTGATTTATTTTTACATATTTTTTCAATTTTAATAAATGATATTTGTAAAAAAAAATATTTTCTCAACGAAAATTATCATTTACAAATTATGCGACCTTTTTGTGAGTGCACAGGCCCCGTCTCACATCAAAACGTGCATTTCTGGTCTGCATATGTCTGGTATGATTCTCTGGCAAAATCATGTCTACTCCTTTCACTTGAGGTTTTTTTTTAAGCATATATAAGGGGGGTAGAGGTGTTGAAGGCACTTCAAGGCGATTGTCGGTAGTTGTCATAGGCGCTCAGTGGCCATGTCGGCGTGCAGCGTGGGCGCAAGGCAGCATGCATGGCTAGTCCGTACAAGCGGCAAGTGCCTGTGTAGCAACGTCGGCGGCGCTTCATTGTACGTTAGTGTCGGTTATCGGTGGCGTCGTCCGTGACGGAGCTTCTGGCGCTTGAATTCGGACGAGGTGGTGCTATCGTGCGAGCGGCGAGTCCTGGATGCTGCCCTCGGGGCAAGCTCCAGGCACTGCACGCATGCGGCAAAGCCCAATCCACTGATGAGCGCCGGCGGCCGTCGTGGGCGGCGCTCTTGCATGAGCCTCGGCGTGCCTTCATCTTCTCTGCTCCTCCCAAGGGCGGGCTATCGTGTCAAGCAGGACTTGCTCATCCTTGCAACATCCGCATGGGGAGCAGCACACGACATCTATAGCTGGGCGTTGGGGCCGGTGATGAGCGTGCATCGACGAAGCATTTGGACGCACGTCGCGTGAGTTGTGTTCGGCACGTGCAGTTAGGTTGGATCCTTGCTCGAGCAGCGACGTCCTGACCCGCCTGCCATCTCAGTCTCAGGGCAAGCGCAATGTAGGCTTGCTCAAAGTCGGTTTCCTGTGCTTCATGCATTATAAAGTTGAATCGATTGCCTTTCGCCCATCACATTCCGTGCGCGAGGCGAATCGAAAGACCGCCCTTGTGTCAGATGCCTCCCTCGCTTTGTCGTGCAATGTCATTGTCCGTGAGCGGCGGTCGGGAAACTCGGATGCGGTAGACGCAGTGGCCATGGGGCCTTCATCGACTCCTATTTGCCCAGTACGACGCTCCTTGCAAACTACGGTCGCGCTCGCCTTGAATCCGTGCACCATGGCACCAAGGCACCATGGCACCATGGCAGCTTGGCACCGTGGCACCAAGGCACAAGGGCACCATGGCACTAAGGCACCATTGTACCAAGGCGGCGTGGCACCAGGGCACCAAGGCACCATGGCACTAATGCACCATGGCACCGTGGCGCCAAGGCGACCTGGCACTATGGCACCAAGGCACCGTGGCACAAAGGTGGCGTCGCACCATGGCACCGTGGCATCATGACACACAGGTACCATGGCACCGTGGCACCATGGAACACAGGCACCATGGTACCGCGACACCATGGCACCAACGCATTGCGTCACCAAGGCACCGTGACACCATGGCACCATGGCACCGTGGCACCATGGCACCGTGGCACCGTGGCACCATGGCACTAAGGCACCATGGAACCATGGCACCATGGCACCATGGCACCATCGCACCGAGGTATCGTGGCACCATGGCACCAAGGCACTGCCATGGTGCCATGGCACCGTGGCACCATGGCACCATGGCACCGTGGCAGCATAGCACCAAGGCACCGTGGCACGAAGGCACTGTGGCACA
>CM061557.1:6877883-6887883 GCA_030864225.1 Capsicum baccatum var. pendulum
AAGGGGGGTAGAGGTGTTGAAGGCACTTCAAGGTGACTGTCGGTAGTTGGCATAGGCGCTCAGTGGCCATGTTAGTGTGTAGTGTGGGTGTATGGCAGCATGCATGGCTAGTCCGTACAAGCGGTGAGTGCCCGTGTAGCAACGTCGGTAGCGCTCCATTGTACGCTCGTGTTGATTATTGGTGGCGTCGTCCGCGATGGAGCTGCTGGCGCTTGAATTCGGATAAGGCAGTGCTATCGTGCGAGCGGCGAGTCCTGGATGCTGCCCTCGGGGTAAGATCCAGGCGCTGCACGCATGCGGCAGAGCCCAATCTACTGTCGAGCGCCGGCGGCCATCGTGGGCGGCGCCCGTGCATGAGCCTCGGCGTGCCTTCGTCTTTTCTGCTCCCCCCAAGGGCGGGCTATCGTGTCAAGCGGGACTTGCTTCAGCCTTTAAACGTTCGCATGGGCAGCAGCGCACGGCATCTATTACTGGGCGTTGGGGCCGGTGCTGAGCGTGCATCGACGAAGCATTTGGACGCACGACGCGTGAGTTGTGTTCGGCACGTGCGGTTAGGTTGGATCCCTGCTCAAGCAGCGACGTCCTGAACTGCCTGCCATCTCAGTCGTGGGGCAAGCGTAATGTAGGCTTGCTCGAAGTCGGTTTCCTGTGCTGCATGCATTATAAAGTTGAATAGATCGCCTTTCGCCCATCGCATTTCATGCGCGGCGCAAATCGAATGGCCGCCCTTGCGTCCCACGCCTCCCTTACTTCGTCGTGCGATGTCGTAGTCCGTGAGCGGCGTTCGGGATACTCGGATGCGGTAGACGTAGTGGCCATGGGGCCTTCATCGACTCCTATCTGCCCAGTACGCTGCTCCTTGCAAACGACGGTCGCGCTCGCCTTGAATCCATGCACCATGGCACCAGGGCAGCTTGGCACCGTGGGGCCAAGGCACAAGGTCACCGTGGCACCAAGGCACCGTGGCGCCATGCCACCGTAGCACCAAGGCGGCGTGGCACCATGGCAACAAGGCACCGTGGCACCAAGGCACCGTGGCACCAAGGCGCCGTGGCACTAAGGCGGCGTGGCACCATGTCACCATGTCACCATTGCACCAGGGCACCAAGGCACCATGGCACCGTGGCACCAAGGCGACCTGGCACCATGGCACCAAGGCACCGTGGCACCAAGGCGGCGTCGCACCATGGCACTGTGGCACCATGATACACTGGAACCATGGCACCGTGGCACCACGGAACACAGGCACCATAGAACCGTGACACCATGGCACCAACGCATCGTGGCACCAAGGCAGCGTGACACCATGGCACCATGGCACTGTGGCACCGTGGCACCGTGGCACCATGGCACTAAGGCACCATGGAACCATGACACCGTGGCACCATGTCACCATCGCACCGTAGTATCGTGGCACCATGGCACCAAGGCACTGCCATCGTGCCATGGCACCGTGGCACCATGGCACCATGGCCCCGTGGCAGCATAGCACCAAGGCACCAAGGCACCGTGACACAATGGCGCCGTGGCACCAAGTCACCACGGCACCATGGCGCTATTGCACCAAGGCACCGTGCCAGCATGGCGCCATGGCACCAAGGCACCATGGCGCCGTGGAAACAACACACCGTTGAACCATAGCACCATGGCACCGTGGCACCAAGGCACCATGGCACCCTGGCACCAAGGTACCATGGCACCAAGGCACAATGCACCGTGGCAAAATCAAAAGAGCATAAACCTACGTTCGATCATACTAATATTTTCCTGACGTTCCTCGATCCTCCTCACCGCTGGACACTCATTTCTCTACATATCCGCTTTAATTTTGTATTTTAAATGTATGTCAATGCTACCTCATATGTCGCTGCGGTTTTCGTAATGTCCCATCTCCTTTATTTCAAATTTTTATTTAATATCCTTAAATTTAAATATTTTATATCGTTACGTCATTCGTACAAATACGCACTCAATTGTTGGTTTAAGGCTACTTATTTCTAATATGCATATTTTGGGATTGTTACTTATTTTTATATTTTTTTTAAATTTTTATTTAATATCCTTAAATTTAAATATTTTATATCGTTACGTTATACGTACAAATATGCACTCGATTGTTGGTTTAAGGTCAGTTCATGCGCTAAGAATATTTTCCTAATATTTTCATATTTTTATAAATATTTTTCTATTTTTGATTTATTTTTACATATTTTTTCAATTTTAATAAATGATATTTGTAAAGAAATATTTTCTCAACGAAAATTATCATTTACAAAGTACGGGACCTTTTTTTGACTGCACAGGCTCCGTCTCACATCAAAACGTGTAGTTCGGGTCTGCATATGCCTGGTATGATTCTCTGGCAAAATCATGTCTACTACTATCACTTGGATTTTTTTTATGCATATATAAGGGGGTAGAGGTGTTGAAGGCACTTCAAGGCGACTGTCGGTAGTTGGCATAGGCGCTCAGTGGCCATGTAGGCGTGCAGCGTGGGCGCATGGTAACATGCATGGCTAGTCTGTGCGAGCGACGAGTGCCCGTGTAGCATCGTCGGCAGCGCTTTATTGTACGCTTGTGTCGGTTATTGGTGGCGTCATCCGCGACGGAGCTACTGGCACTTGAATTCGGATGAGGCGGCACTATCGTGCGAGCGGCGAGTCCTGGATGCTTCCCTCGGGGCAAACTCCAGGCGCTGCACGCATGTGGCCGAGCCCAATCCGCTGACGAGAACCGGCGGCCATCATGGGCGACGCCCGTGCATGAGCCTCGGTGTGCCTTTATCTCCTCTGCTCCCCCCAAGGATGGGCTATCATGTCATGCGGGACTTGCTTCAGCCTTGCAATGTCCGCATGTGCAGCAGCGCACGACATCTATTGCTGGGCGTTGGGGCCGGTGCTGGGCGTGCATCGATGGAGCATTTGGACGCACGTAGCGTGAGTTCTGTTCGCCACGTGCGGTAGGTTTGATCCCTGCTTGAGCAGCGACCTCCTGACCCACCTATTATCTCAGTCGCGGGGCAAGCACAATGTAGGGTTGCTCCAAGTCAGTTTCCTGTGCTGCATGCATTATAAAGTTGAATCGATCGCCTTTCGCCCATCATATTTCGTGCGCGGGGCAAATTTAAAGGCCGCCCTTGCATCCCACGCCTCCCTCGCTTCGTCGTGCGATGTCGTGGTCCGTGAGCGGCGGTCGAGATACTCGGATGCGGTAGATGCAGTGGGCATGGGGCCTTCATCGACTCCTATCTGCCCAGTACGACGCTCCTTAAAAACGACGGTCGCGCTCGCCTTCAATCTGTCTGCACCCTCGCGGGCAGGCCAGGCTCATGCGATGCCGACGTAGATGAGGAATGCTACCTGGTTGATCCTACCAGTAGTCATATGCTTGTCTCAAAGATTAAGACATGCATGTGTAAGTATGAACAAATTCAGATTGTCAAACTGCCAATGGCCTGCCATGGTGGTGTCTTTGTCAAGATGTTGCTTTTAAGACTCCGTCGGCACCTTATGAGAAATCAAAGTTTTTGGGTTACGGTGGGAGTATGGTCGCAAGGGTAAAACTTAAAGGAATTGACGGAAGGGCACCGCCAGGAGTAGAGCCTGCAGCTTAATTTGACTCAACACGACGAAACTTACCAGGTCCAGACATAGTAAGGATTGACAGATTGAGAACTCTTTCTTGATTCTATAGGTGGTGGTGCATGGCCATTCATAGTTGGTGAAGCGATTTGTCTGGTTAATTTCGTTAATGAACGAGACCTCAGCCTGATAAATAGCTATGCGCAGGTGTCCTTTCGGTGCCAATTTCTTAAAGGGACTACAGCCTTTTAGGCCGCGGAAGTTTGAGGCAATAACAGGTTGTGATACCCTTAGATGTTCTGGGCCGCACGCGCTCTATAGTGATGTATTCCACGAGTTTATAGCCTTGGCCAACAGGCCCGGGTAATCTTTTAAATTTCATCGTAATGCGGATAGATCATTGAAATTGTTGGCGCTCAACGAGGAATTCCTAGTAAGCGCGAGTCATCAGCTCACGTTGACTACGTCCTTGCCCTTTGTATGCACCGCCCCTTACTCCTACCGATTGAATGATCCAGTGAAATGTTCGGATCGCGTCGATGTGGGCGGTTCGCTGCCCGCGACGTCACGAGAAGTCCATTGAACCTTATCAGTTAGAGGAAGGAGAAGTCGTAACAAGAATTCCGTAGGTGAACCTGCGAAAGGATCATTGTCAAAACCTGCACCGCAGAACGACCCCACAAATGTGTTTAACAACTGGGGAGTCTGCGTGGGCGGGGTGCTCTGGCACCTCGCACGAGCACCTCCCCCCGTCCGTGGAGCGCGCGCCCAGTGCACGCGGCGGGTGACCAACGAACTCTGATGGGGAAAGTGCCAAGGAATACTTGAATCGATAGCCTGCCCCTCGCGCCCCATCCGCGGCGAGGACCTATGCTTCTTCTGTAAATGAAAATGACTCTCTACAATGGATATCTCGGCTCTCGCATCGATGAAGACTGTAGCGAAATGCGATACTTGGTGTGAATTGCAAAATCTCGTGAACCATCGAGTCTTTGAACGCAAGTTACGCCTGAAGCCATTAGGCCGAGGGAACGTCTACCTGGGCGTCACACATCCCATCGCTCTCTCGCATCGCGCCTCCATCACGGGGTACATAATCATCGTGGGGCGAATACTGGCCTCCCGTGCGCCTCGCGCTCGCTACAGGCCTAAATACGAGTCCACGTCGATGGACATCGAGGCAAGTGGTGGTTGCAACTCAACTCTCTTTGCCATCGTGGCTACGGCCCGTCGAGGGTCCCGGACTACAGGATCCCTTTGCGCTCAGGCGCTCCGATCGCGACCCCAGGTCATGCGGGATTACCCGCTGTGTTTAAGCATATCAATAAGCGGAGAAAAAGAAACTTACAAGGATTCCCTTAGTAACAGCGAGCGAACCGGGAACAGCCCAGCCTTAGAATCAGGCGGCTTCATCGTTCGAATTGTAGTCTGGAGAGCCGTCGTCAGCGGCGGACCGGGCCCAAGTCCCCTGGAAGGGGGCGTCAGAGAGGGTGAGAGCCCCGTTGTGCCCGCACCCTGTCGCACCATGAGGCACTGTGTACGAGTCGGGTTGTTTTGGAATGCAGCCCAAATTGGGCGGTAAATTTCGTCCAAGGCTAAATACGGGCGAGAGACTGATAGCGAACAAGTATCGCGAGGGAAAGATGAAAAGGACTATAAAAAGAGAGTCAAAGAGTGCTTGAAATTATCGGTAGGGAAGCGGATGGGGGCCGGCAATGCGCCCCGAGAAGGATGTAGAACGGCGATGAGCCAGTCTGCCGATCGACTCGGGGCATGAACCAGTATCGATTGGGAGGGCGGCCAAAGCCCGAGCTCTCTATATGCTCGTGGAACGCCGTCTCCTCGATTGTGGTAGGCAGTGCGCGCCTCCGGTGTGCTTCGGCATCTGCGCGCTCCGGACGCTGGCCTTTGGGCTCCCCATTCGACCCGTCTTGAAACACGGACCAAGGATTCTGACATGTGTGCGAGTCAACAGGCGAGTATACCAGTAAGGCGCAACGAAGCTGATTGGTGGGATCCCCCCAAGGGGTGCACCGCCGACCGACCTTGATCTTCTAAGAAGGGTTCGAGTGTGAGCATACCTGTTGGGACCCGAAAGATGGTGAACTATGCCTGAGCGGGGCGAAGCCAGAGGAAACTCAGGTGGCACCAAGGCACCATGGCACCATGGCAACAAGGCACCATGGCACAATGCACCATGGAAAAATCAAAAGAGCGTAAACATACGTTCGATCATCCTAATATTTTCGTGACGTTCCTCGATCCTCCTCACCATTGGACACTCATTTCTCTACATATCCGCTCTAATTTTGTATTTTAAATGTATGTCAATGCTACCTCATATGTCGTGGCAGTTTTCGTAATGTCCCGTCGCCTTTTTTTCAAATTTTTATTTAATATCCTTAAATTTAAATATTTTATATCGTTACGTCATTCATACAAATACGCACTCAATTGTTGGTTTAAGGCTACTTATTTCTAATATACATATTTTGGGGTTGTTAATTATTTTTATATATTTTTTAAATTTTTATTTAATATCCATAAATTTAAATATTTTATATCATTACGTTATTCGTACAAATATGCACTCGATTGTTGGTTTAAGGTTAGTTCATGCGCTAAGAATATTTTCCTAATTTTTTCATATTTTTATAAATATGTTTTCTATTTTTGATTTATTTTGCCATATTTTTTCAATTTTTATAAATGATATTTATAAAAAAATATTTTCTCAACGAAAATTATCATTTACATAGTACGCGACTTTTTTTGAGTGCACAGGCTCCGTCTCACATCAAAACGTGTAGTTCGGGTCTGCATATGCCTGGTATGATTCTCTAGCAAAATCATGTCTGCTATTGTCACTTGGGTTTTTTTAAAGCATATATAAGGGGGGTAGAGGTGTAGAAGGCACTTCAAGGCGACTGTCGGTAGTTGGCATAGGCGCTCAGTGGCCATGTCGGCGTGCAGCGTGGGTGCATGGCAGCATGCATGGCTAGTCCGTGCGAGCGCCGAGTACCCGTGTAGCAACGTCGGCGGCGCTTCATTGTACGCTCGTGTCGGTTATCGGTGGCGTCATCCGCGACGGAGCTGCTGGCGCTTGAATTCGGACGAGGCGGTGCTATCGTGAGAGTGGCTAGTCCTGGCTGCTGCCCTCGGGGCAAGCTCTAGGCACTGCACGCATGCGGCCGAGCCCAATCCGCTGACGAGAACCGACGTCCATCGTGGGCGGCGCCCGTGCATGGGCCTCGGCGTGCCTTCATCTCCTCTGATCCCCCAAGGGCGGGCTATCGTGTCAAGCGGGACTTGATTCAACCTTGCAACATCTACATGGGCAGCAGTGCACGACATCTATTGTTGGGCGTTGGGGCCGGTGCTGGGCATGCATCGACGGAGCATTTGGACGCACGACGCGTGAGTAGAGGTGTTGAAGGCACTTCAAGGCGACTGTCGGTAGTTGGTATAGGTGCTCAGTCGCCATGTCGGCGTGTAGCATGGGCGCATAGCAGCATGCATGTCTAGTCCGTGCGAGCGCCGAGTGCCCATGTAGCAACGTTGGCGGCGCTTCATTGTATGCTCGTGTCGGTTATCGGTGGCGTCATCCGCGACGGGGCTGCTGGCGCTTGAATTCGGATGAGGCGGTGCTATCGTGCGAGTGGCGAGTCCTGGATGCTACCCTCGGGGCAAGCTCCAAGCGCTGCACGCATGCGGCCGAGCCCAATCCGCTGACGAGAATCGGCGGCCGTCGTGGGCGGCGCCCGTGCATGAGCCTCGGCGTGCCTTCATCTCCTCTGCTCCCCCAAGGGCGGGCTATCGTGTCAAGCGGGACTTGCTTCAGCCTTGCAACGTCCGCATGGGCAGCAGCGCACGACATCTACTGTTGGGCGTTGGGGCCGGTGCTGGGCGTGCATCGACGGAGCATTTGGACGCACGGTGCGTGAGTAGAGGTGTTGAAGGCACTTCAAGGCGACTATCGGTAGTTGGTATAGGCGCTCAGTGTCCATGTCGGCGTGCAGCGTGGGCGCATGGAAGCATGCATGGCTAGTCCGTGCGAGAGGCAAGTGCCCGTGTAGCAACGTCGGCGGCGCTTTATTGTACGCTCCTGTCGGTTATCGGTGGCATCGTCCGTGATGGAGCTTCTGGCGCTTGAATTCGGACGAGGCGGTGCTATCGTACGAGCGGCGAGTCCTGGATGCAGCCCTCAGGGCAAGTTCCAAGCGCTGTACACATGCGGCAGAGCCCAATCCGCTGACGTACGCCGGCGGCAGTCGTGGGTGGCGCCCTTACATGAGCCTCGGCGTGCCTTCATATCCTCTGCTCCCCCCAAGGACGGGCTATCGTGTCAAGCGAGACTTGCTTCAGCCTTGCAACGTCCGCATGGGCAGCAGCGCACGACATCTATTACTGGGCATTGTGGCCGGTGCTGGGCGTGCATCGACGGAGCATTTGGACGCACGACGTAAGAGTTCTGTTCGGCACGTGAGGTAGGTTTGGATCCTTGCTCGAGCAGCGACGTCCTGACCCACCTTCCATCTCAGTCGCGGGGCAAACGCAATGTAGGCTTGCTCCAAGTCGGTTTCCTTTGTTGTATGCATTATAAAGTTGAATCGATTGCCTTTCACCCATCGTATTTTGTGCGTGGCGCAAATCGAAAGGCCGCCCTAACGTACCATACCTCCCTTGCTTCGTCGTTCGAAGTCGTTGTCCGTGAGCAGCGGTCGGGATACTCGGATGCGGTAGATGCAGTGGGCATGGGTCCTTGATCGACTCCTATCTGCCCAGTACGACGCTCCTTGAAAATGACGGTCGCACTCGCCTTCAATCTGTTTGTGCCCACGCGGGCAGGCTGGGCTCATGCGATGCCGACGTTGATGAGGAATGCTACCTGGTTGATCCTACAAGTAGTCATATGCTTGTCTCAAAGATTAAGCCATGCATGTGTAAGTATGAACAAATTTAGACTGTGAAACTGCCGATGGTCTGCCATGGTGGTGTCTTTGTTAAGATGTTGCTTTTAGGACTCCGCCGGCACCTTATGAGAAATCAAAGTTTTTGGGTTACGGTGGGAGTATGGTCGCAAGGCTGAAACTTAAAGGAATTGACGGAAGGGCACCGCCAGGAGTGGAGCCTGCGGCTTAATTTGACTCAACACGGGGAAACTTACCAAGTCTAGACATAGTAAGGATTGACAGACTCAGAACTCTTTCTTGGTTCTATGGGCGGTGGTGCATGGCCGTTCATAGTTGGTGAAGCAATTTGTCTGGTTAATTTCGTTAATGAATGAGACCTCAGCCTGCTAACTAGCTATGCAGAGGTATCCCTTCGGTGCCAGCTTCTTAAAGGGACTACGGCCTTTTAGGCCGCAGAAGTTTGAGGCAATAACAGGTCTGTGATACCCTTAGATGTTCTGGGCCGCACACGCTCTACACTGATGTATTCCATGAGTTTATAGCCTTGGCCGACAGGCCCGGGTAATCATTCAAATTTCATTGTGATGGGGATAGATCATTTAAATTGTTGGCCTTCAACGAGTAATTCCTAGTAAGCACGAGTCATCAGCTCGCGTTGACTACGTCCCTGCCCTTTGTACGCACCGCCCCTCGCTCCTACTGATTGAATGATCCGGTGAAATGTTTGGATCGCATCGACGTGGGCGGTTCGCTGCCCGCGACATCGTGAGATGTCCATTGAACTTTATCATTTAGAGGAAGGAGAAGTCGTAACAAGGTTTCCGTAGGTGAACCTGCGGAAGGATCATTGTCAAAACCTGCACCGCAGAACGACCCCGCGAACGTGTTTAACAACTGGCGAGTCCGCGCGGGCGGGGTGCTCCGGCACCTCGTACGAGCCCCTCCCCCTGTCCCTGGAGCGCGCGCCCAGCGCGTGTGGTGGGCGACCAACGAACCCCATCGCGGAAAGCGCCAAGGAATACTTGAATCGATAACCTGCCCCTCGCGCCCCATCCACGGCGGGGACCTATACTTCTTCTGTAAATGAAAACGACTCTCGGTAATGGATATCTCGGCTTTCGCATCGATGAAGAACGTAGCGAAATGCGATACTTGGTGTGAATTGCAGAATCTTGTGAACCATCGAGTCTTTGAACGCAAGTTATGCCCGAAGCCATTAGGCCGAGGTAACATCTTCCTAGGCGTCATGCATCCCGTTGCCCCCTCGCATTGCGCCTCCATCATAGGGTGTGCTGTCGTCGCGGGGTGAATACTGGCCTCCTGTGCACCTCGCGCTCGCTGCTGGCCTAAATATGAGTCCACGTCGACGGACGTCGCGGCAAGTGGTTGTTGCAACTCAACTCTCCTTGCCATCGCTGCTACGGCCCGTCGAGCGTCCCGGACTCCAGGACCCCTTCGCGCTCAGGCGCTACGACCGTAACCCCAGGTCAGGCGGGATTACCCACT
>CM061557.1:6892883-6907883 GCA_030864225.1 Capsicum baccatum var. pendulum
GGCACCAAGGCACCATGGCGCCGTGGAACCAACGCACCGACGCACCTTGGCACCATGGCACCGTGGCATCCCCACCATGGCACCGTGGCACCAAGGCACCATGGCACTAAGGCACAGTGCACCATGGCAAAATCAAAAGAGCGTAAACCTACGTTCGATCATCCTAATATTTTCCTGACATTCCTCGATCCTCCTCACCGTTGGGCACTCATTTCTCTACATATCCGCTCTAATTTTATATTTTAAATGTATGTCAATGCTACCTTATATGTCGTGGCGGTTTTCGTAATGTCCTGTCACCTTTTTTTCAAATTTTTATTTAATATCCTTAAATTTAAATATTTTATATCGTTACGTCATTCGTACAAATATGCACTCAATTGTTGGGTTTAGGCTACTTATTTCTAATATGCTTATTTTGGGGTTGTTACTTTTTTTTATATTTTTTAAGAATTTTTATTTAATATCCTTAAATTTAAAAATTTTATATCGTTCAAATATGCACTCGATTATTGGTTTAAGGTTAGTTCATGCGCTAAGAATATTTTACTAATTTTTTCATATTTTTATAAATATTTTTTCTATTTTTGATTTATTTTTACATATTTTTTCAATTTTAATAAATGATATTTTTTTAAAAAAAATTTCTCCACAAAAATTATTATTTACAAAGTACGCGACCTTTTTTTGAGTGCACAGGCTCCACTTGACGAAGCATTTGGATGCACGGCGCGTGAGTTGTGTTCGGCACGTGCGGCTAGGTTGGATCCCTGCTCGAGCAGCGACGTCCTGACCCGCCTGCCATCTCAGTCGCGGGGCAAGCGCAATGTAGGCTTGGTCAAAGTCTGTTTCCTGTGCTGCATGCATTATAAAGTTGAATCGATCGCCTTTCGCCCATCGCATTTCGTGCGCGGGGCAAATCGAAAGGCCGCCCTTGCGTCCCATGCCTCCCTCGCTTCGTCGTGCGATGTCGTGGTCCGTGAGCGGCGGTCGGGATACTTTAATGTGGTAGACGCAGTGGCCATGGGGCCTTCATCGACTCCTATCTGCCCAGTACGACGCTCCTTGCAAACGACGGTCGCGCTCGCCTTGAATCCGTGCACCATGGAACCAAGGCACCATGGCACCAGGGCAGCTTGGCACCGTGGCGCCAAGGCACAAGGGCACCATGGCACCAAGGCACCGTGGCGCCATGCCACTATAGCACCAAGGCGGTGTAGTACCATGGGACCAAGGCACCGTGGCACCAAGGCGGCGTGGCACCATGGCACCATGGCACCATGGCACCATGGCACCAAGGCACCATGGCACCAATGCACCATGGCGCCGTGGCACCAAGGCGACCTGTCACCATGGCACCAAGGCACCGTGGCACCAAGGTGGCGTCGCACCATGGCACCAAGGCAATGCCATGTTGCCATGGCACCGTGGCACCAAGGCACCATGGCACCATGGCACCGTGGCCCCGTGGAAGCATAGCACCACAGCACCAAGGCACCGTGGCGCAATTGCGTTGTGGCACCAAGGCACCATGGCACCATGGCACCGTTGCACCAAGGCGTCGTGCCAGCATTGCGCCATGACTCCAAGGCAGCATGGCGCCATGGCACCAAGGCACCATGGCGCCGTGGAACCAACGCACCGACGCACCATGGCACCATGGCACCGTGGCATCCCCACCATGGCACCATGGCACCAAGGCACCATGGCACTAAGGCACAGTGCACCATGGCAAAATCAAAAGAGCGTAAACCTACGTTCGATCATCCTAATATTTTCCTGACATTCCTCGATCCTCCTCACCGTTGGGCACTCATTTCTCTACATATCCGCTCTAATTTTATATTTTAAATGTATGTCAATGCTACCTTATATGTCGTGGCGGTTTTCGTAATGTCCCGTCACCTTTTTTTCAAATTTTTATTTAATATCCTTAAATTTAAATATTTTATATCGTTACGTCATTCGTACAAATATGCACTCAATTGTTGGGTTTAGGCTACTTATTTCTAATATGCTTATTTTGGGGTTGTTACTTTTTTTTATATTTTTTAAGAATTTTTATTTAATATCCTTAAATTTAAATATTTTATATCGTTCAAATATGCACTCGATTATCGGTTTAAGGTTAGTTCATGCGCTAAGAATATTTTACTAATTTTTTCATATTTTTATAAATATTTTTTCTATTTTTGATTTATTTTTACATATTTTTTCAATTTTAATTAATGATATTTTTTAAAAAAAAATTTCTCCACAAAAATTATTATTTACAAAGTACGCGACCTTTTTTTGAGTGCACAGGCTCCACTTGACGAAGCATTTGGATGCACGGCGCGTGAGTTGTGTTCGGCACGTGCGGCTACGTTGGATCCCTGCTCGAGCAGCGACGTCCTGACCCGCCTGCCATCTCAGTCGCGGGGCAAGCGCAATGTAGGCTTGGTCAAAGTCTGTTTCCTGTGCTGCATGCATTATAAAGTTGAATCGATCGCCTTACGCCGATCGCATTTCGTGCGCGGGGCAAATCGAAAGGCCGCCCTTGCGTCCCATGCCTCCCTCGCTTCGTCGTGCGATGTCGTGGTCCGTGAGCGGCGGTCGGGATACTTTAATGTGGTAGACGCAGTGGCCATGGGGCCTTCATCGACTCCTATCTGCCCAGTACGACGCTCCTTGCAAACGACGGTCGCGCTCGCCTTGAATCCGTGCACCATGGAACCAAGGCACCATGGCACCAGGGCAGCTTGGCACCGTGGCGCCAAGGCACAAGGGCACCATGGCACCAAGGCACCGTGGCGCCATGCCACTATAGCACCAAGGCGGTGTAGCACCATGGGACCAAGGCACCGTGGCACCAAGGCGGCGTGGCACCATGGCACCATGGCACCATGGCACCATGGCACCTGGGCACCAAGGCACCATGGCACCATGGCACCATGGCGCCGTGGCACCAAGGCGACCTCGCACCATGGCACCGTGGCACCGTGACACACATGCACCATGGCACCGCGACACCATGGAACTAACGAATCGTGGCACCAAGGCACCGTGGCACCAAGGTGGCGTCGCACCATGGCACCGTGGCACCGTGACACACATGCACCATGGCACCGCGACACCATGGAACTAACGAATCGTGGCACCAAGGCACCGTGACACCACGGCGCCGTGGCATCTTGGAACCACGGCACCATCGCACTAAGGCACCATGGAACCATGGCACCGTGGCACCATGGCACCATCGTACCATCTTATGGTGGCACCATGGCACCAAGGCAATGCCATGTTGCCATGGCACCGTGGCACCAAGGCACCATGGCACCATGGCACCGTGGCCCCGTGGAAGCATAGCACCACGGCACCAAGGCACCGTGGCGCAATTGCGTTGTGGCACCAAGGCACCATGGCACCATGGCACCGTTGCACCAAGGCGTCGTGCCAGCATTGCGCCATGACTCCAAGGCAGCATGGCGCCATGGCACCAAGGCACCATGGCGCCGTGGAACCAACGCACCGACGCACCATGGCACCATGGCACCGTGGCATCCCCACCATGGCACCATGGCACCAAGGCACCATGGCACTAAGGCACAGTGCACCATGGCAAAATCAAAAGAGCGTAAACCTACGTTCGATCATCCTAATATTTTCCTGACATTCCTCGATCCTCCTCACCGTTGGGCACTCATTTCTCTACATATCCGCTCTAATTTTATATTTTAAATGTATGTCAATGCTACCTTATATGTCGTGGCGGTTTTCGTAATGTCCCGTCACCTTTTTTTCAAATTTTTATTTAATATCCTTAAATTTAAATATTTTATATCGTTACGTCATTCGTACAAATATGCACTCAATTGTTGGGTTTAGGCTACTTATTTCTAATATGCTTATTTTGGGGTTGTTACTTTTTTTTATATTTTTTAAGAATTTTTATTTAATATCCTTAAATTTAAATATTTTATATCGTTCAAATATGCACTCGATTATTGGTTTAAGGTTAGTTCATGCGCTAAGAATATTTTACTAATTTTTTCATATTTTTATAAATATTTTTTCTATTTTTGATTTATTTTTACATATTTTTTCAATTTTAATAAATGATATTTTTTAAAAAAAAATTTCTCCACAAAAATTATTATTTACAAAGTACGCGACCTTTTTTTGAGTGCACAGGCTCCACTTGATGAAGCATTTGGATACACGGCGCGTGAGTTGTGTTCGGCACGTGCGGCTAGGTTGGATCCCTGCTCGAGCAGCGACGTCCTGACCCGCCTGCCATCTCAGTCGCGGGGCAAGCGCAATGTAGGCTTGCTCGAAGTCGTTTTCCTGTGCTGCATGCATTATAAAGTTGAATCGATCACCTTTTGCCCATCGCATTTCGTGCGCGGGGTGAATCGAAAGGCCGCCCTTGCATCCCACGCCTCCGTCGCTTCGTCGTGCGATGTCGTGGTCCGTGAGCGGCGGTCGGGATACTCAAATGCGGTGGACGCAGTGGCCATAGGGCCTTCATCGACTCCTATCTGCCTACTACAAAGGGTGTTGGTCGATTAAGACAGCAGGACGGTGGTCATAGAAGTCGAAATCTGCTAAGGAGTATGTAACAACTCACCTGCCGAATAAACTAGCCTTGAAAATGGATGGCGCTTAAGCGCGCGACCTACACCCAGCTGTCGGGGCAAATGCCAGGCCCCGATGAGTAGGAGAGTGCGCCATGCCAAGCCCAGCTGTCGGGACAAACGACGGTCGCGCTCGCCTTGAATCTGTGCAACATGGCACCAAGGCACCATGGCACCCGGATAGCTTGGCACCATGGCTCCAAGGCACAAGGGCACCATGGCACCAAGGCACTGTGGCGCCATGCCACCGTAGCACCAAGCCGACGTGGCACCATGGCACCAAGGCCACGTTGCACCAAGGCGGCGTGGCACCATGGCACCAGGGTACCAGGGCACCAAGGCACCATGGCACCAATGCACCATGGCACCGTGGCACCAAGGCGACCTGGCACCGTGGCACAAAGGTGGCATCGCACCATGGCACCGTGGCACCATGACACACAGGCACCATGGCACTGTGGCACCATGGAACACAGGCACCATGGCACCAACGCATCGCGGCACCAAGGCATCGTGACACCATGGCACCGTGGCACCGTGGCACCGCAGCACCATGGCATTAAGGCACCATGGAACCATGGAACCGTGGCACCATGACACCATAGCACCATGGTATCATGGCACCAAGGCACTGCCATGGTGCCATGGCACCGTGGTACCAAGGCACTGTGGCACCATGGCACCATGGCCCCGTGGCAGCATAGCACCAAGGCACCAAGGTACCGTGGCACAATGGCGCTGTGGCACCAAGGCACCACGGAACCATGGCGCCGTTGCACCAAGGCACCGTGCCACCATGGCGCCATGACTCCAAGGCAGCATGGCGCCATGGTACCAAGGCACCGTGGCGCCATGGAACCAACGCACCGTGGCACAATGGCACCATGGCACCATGGCACAAAGGCACCATCGCACCATGGCACCAAGGCACAATGCACCATGGAAAAATCAAAAGAGCGTAAACCTATGTTCGATCATCCTAATATTTTCGTGACGTTCCTCGATCCTCCTCATCATTGGACACTCATTTCTCTACATATCCGCTCTAATTTTGTATTTTAAATGTATGTCAATGCTATCTAAGATGTCATGGCGATTTTCGTAATGTACCATCGCCTTTTTTCAAATTTTTGTTTAATATCCTTAAATTTAAATATTTTATATCGTTACGTCATTCGTACAAATACGCACTCAATTGTTGGTTTAAGGCTACTTATTTCTAATATGCATATTTTGGGGTTGTTACTTATTTTTATATTTTTTTTAAAATTTTTTTATTTAATATCCTTTAATTTAAATATTTTATATCATTACTTTATACATACAAATATGAACTCAATTGTTGGTTTAAGGTTATTTCATGCACTGAGAATAGTTTCCTAATTTTTTCATATTTTTATAAATATATTTTCTATTTTTGATTTATTTGTACATATTTTTTCAATTTTAATGAATGATATTTGTAAAAAAAAATATTTTCTCAACGAAAATTATCATTTACAAATTACGCGACCTTTTTGTGAGTGAACAGGCTCTGTCTCACATCAAAACGTGCATTTCGGGTCCGCATATGTATGGTATGATTCTCTGGGAAAATCATGTCTACTCATGTCACTTGGGTTTTTTTTAAGCATATATAAGGGGGTAGAGGTGTTGAAGGCACTTCAAGGCGACTGTCGGTAATTGGCATAGGCGCTTAGTGTCCATGTCGGCGTGCAGCGTGGGCGCATGGCAGCATGCATGGCTAGTCCGTGCAAGCGGCGAGTGCCCGTGTAGCAACGTTGGCGGCACTTCATTGTACGCTCATGTCGGTTATTGGTGGTATCGTCCGCGACGGAGCTGCTGGCGCTTGAATTCGGACGAGGCGGTGCTATCGTGCTAGCGGCGAGTCCTGGATGTTGCCCTCAGGGCATGCTCCAGGAGCTGCACGCATGTGGCAGAGCCCAATCCACTAACGAGCACCGGCGGCCGTCGTGGGTGGCGCCCGTGCGTGAGCCTCGGCGTACCTTCATCTTCTCTGCTCCCCCCAAGGGAGGGCTATCGTTTCTAGCAGGACTGGCTTCATCCTTGCAATGTCCACATGGGCAGCAGCGCACGGCATCTATTGTTGGGCGTTGGGGCCGGTGCTGAGCATGCATTGACAAAGCATTTGGATGCACGGCGCGTGAGTTGTGTTCGGCACGTGCGGTTAGGTTGGATCCCTGCTCGAGAAGCGACGTCCTGACCCGCCTGCCATCTCATTCGCGGGGCAAGCGCAATATAGGCTTGCTCGAAGTTGGTTTCCTGTGCTGCATGCATTATAAAGTTGAATTGATCGCCTTTTGCCCATCGCATTTCGTGCGCGGGGTGAATCGAAAGGCCGCCCTTGCATCCCACGCCTCCGTCGCTTCGTCGTGCGATGTCGTGGTCCGTGAGCGGCGGTCGGGATACTCAAATGCGGTGGACGCAGTGGCCATAGGGCCTTCATCGACTCCTATCTGCCTACTACAAAGGGTGTTGGTCGATTAAGACAGCAGGACGGTGGTCATAGAAGTCGAAATCTGCTAAGGAGTATGTAACAACTCACCTGCCGAATAAACTAGCCTTGAAAATGGATGGCGCTTAAGCGCGCGACCTACACCCAGCTGTCGGGGCAAATGCCAGGCCCCGATGAGTAGGATAGTGCGCCATGCCAGGCCCAGCTGTCGGGACAAACGACGGTCGCGCTCGCCTTGAATCTGTGCAACATGGCACCAAGGCACCATGGCACCCGGATAGCTTGGCACCGTGGCTCCAAGGCACAAGGGCACCATGGCACCAAGGCACTGTGGCGCCATGCCACCGTAGCACCAAGCCGACGTGGCACCAAGGCACCAAGGCCACGTTGCACCAAGGCGGCGTGGCACCATGGCACCAGGGTACCAGGGCACCAAGGCACCATGGCACCAATGCACCATGGCACCGTGGCACCAAGGCGACCTGGCACCGTGGCACCAAGGTGGCATCGCACCATGGCACCGTGGCACCATGACACACAGGCACCATGGCACTGTGGCACCATGGAACACAGGCACCATGGCACCAACGCATCGCGGCACCAAGGCACCGTGACACCATGGCACCATGGCACCGTGGCACCGTGGCACCGCGGCACCATGGCATTAAGGCACCATGGAACCATGGAACCGTGGCACCATGACACCATCGCACCATGGTATCATGGCACCAAGGCACTGCCATGGTGCCATGGCACCGTGGTACCAAGGCACTGTGGCACCATGGCACCATGGCCCCGTGGCAGCATAGCACCAAGGCACCAAGGTACCGTGGCACAATGGCGCTGTGGCACCAAGGCACCACGGAACCATGGCGCCGTTGCACCAAGGCACCGTGCCACCATGGCGCCATGACTCCAAGGCAGCATGGCGCCATGGTACCAAGGCACCGTGGCGCCATGGAACCAACGCACCGTGGCACAATGGCACCATGGCACCATGGCACAAAGGCACCATCGCACCATGGCACCAAGGCACAATGCACCATGGCAAAATCAAAAGAGCGTAAACCTATATTCGATCATCCTAATATTTTCGTGACGTTCCTCGATCCTCCTCATCATTGGACACTCATTTCTCTACATATCCGCTCTAATTTTGTATTTTAAATGTATGTCAATGCTATCTAAGATGTCATGGCGATTTTCGTAATGTACCGTCGCCTTTTTTCAAATTTTTGTTTAATATCCTTAAATTTAAATATTTTATATCGTTACGTCATTCGTACAAATACGCACTCAATTGTTGGTTTAAGGCTACTTATTTCTAATATGCATATTTTGGGGTTGTTACTTATTTTTATATTTTTTTTAAAATTTTTTTATTTAATATCCTTTAATTTAAATATTTTATATCCTTACTTTATACATACAAATATGAACTCAATTGTTGGTTTAAGGTTATTTCATGCACTGAGAATAGTTTCCTAATTTTTTCATATTTTTATAAATATATTTTCTATTTTTGATTTATTTGTACATATTTTTTCAATTTTAATGAATGATATTTGTAAAAAAAAATATTTTCTCAACGAAAATTATCATTTACAAATTACGCGACCTTTTTGTGAGTGAACAGGCTCTGTCTCACATCAAAACGTGCATTTCGGGTCCGCATATGTCTGGTATGATTCTCTGGGAAAATCATGTCTACTCATGTCACTTGGGTTTTTTTTAAGCATATATAAGGGGGTAGAGGTGTTGAAGGCACTTCAAGGCGACTGTCGGTAGTTGGCATAGGCGCTTAGTGTCCATGTCGGCGTGCAGCGTGGGCGCATAGCAGCATGCATGGCTAGTCCGTGCAAGCGGCGAGTGCCCGTGTAGCAACGTTGGCGGCACTTCATTGTACGCTCATGTCGGTTATCGGTGGTATCGTCCGCGACGGAGCTGCTGGCGCTTGAATTCGGACGAGGCGGTGCTATCGTGCTAGCGGCGAGTCCTGGATGTTGCCCTCCGGGCATGCTCCAGGAGCTGCACGCATATGGCAGAGCCCAATCCACTATCGAGCACCGGCGGCCGTCGTGGGTGGCGCCCGTGCGTGAGCCTCGGCGTACCTTCATCTTCTCTGCTCCCCCCAAGGGAGGGCTATCGTTTCTAGCAGGACTGGCTTCATCCTTGCAATGTCCACATGGGCAGCAGCGCACGGCATCTATTGTTGGGCGTTGGGGCCGGTGCTGAGCATGCATTGACAAAGCATTTGGATGCACGGCGCGTGAGTTGTGTTCGGCACGTGCGGTTAGGTTGGATCCCTGCTCGAGCAGCGACGTCCTGACCCGCCTGCCATCTCATTCGCGGGGCAAGCGCAATATAGGCTTGCTCGAAGTTGGTTTCCTGTGCTGCATGCATTATATAGTTGAATTGATCGCCTTTTGCCCATCGCATTTCGTGCGCGGGGTGAATCGAAAGGCCGCCCTTGCATCCCACTCCTCCGTCGCTTCGTCGTGCGATGTCATGGTCCGTGAGCGGCGGTCGGGATACTCAAATGCGGTGGACGTAGTGGTCATAGGGCCTTCATCGACTCCTATCTGCCTACTACGAAGGGTGTTGGTCGATTAAGACAGCAGGACGGTGGTCATAGAAGTTGAAATCTGCTAAGGAGTATGTAACAACTCACCTGCCGAATAAACTAGCCTTGAAAATGGATGGCGCTTAAGCGCGCGACCTACACCCAGCTGTCGGGGCAAATGCCAGGCCCCGATGAGTAGGAGAGTGCGCCATGCCAGGCCCAGCTATCGGGGCAAACGACGATCGCGCTCGCCTTGAATCCGTGCACCATGGCACCAAGGCACCATGGCACCAGGGCAGCTTGGCACCGTGGCGCCAAGGCACCATGGCACCATGGCACCAAGGCACTGTGGCGCCATGCCACCATAGCACCAAGCCGACATGGCACCATGGCACCAAGGCCACGTTGCACCAAGGCGGCGTGGCACCATAGCACCAGGGCACCATGGCACCAGGGCACCAATGCACCAGGGCACCAAGGCACCATGGCACCGTGGCACCAAGGCGACCTGGCACCGTGGTACCAAGGTGGCATCGCACCATGGCACCGTGGCACCATGACACACAGGCACCATGGCATTGTGGCACCATGGAACACAGGAACCATGGCACCAACGCATCGCGGCACCAAGGCACCGTGACACAATGGCACCATGGCACCGTGGCACCGTGGCACCGCGGCACCATGGCATTAAGGCACCATGGAACCATGGAACCGTGGCACCATCGCACCGTGGTATCATAGCACCAAGGCACTGCCATGGTGCCATGGCACCGTGGTACCAAGGCACTGTGGCACCATGGCACCATGTCCCCGTGGCAGCATAGCACCAAGGCACCAAGGCACCGTGGCACAATGGCGCTGTGGCACCAAGGCACCACGGAGCCATGGCGCCGTTGCACCAAGCCACCGTGCCACCATGGCGCCATGACTCCAAGGCAGCATGGCGCCATGGTACCAAGGCACCGTGGCGCCATGGAACCAACGTACCGTGGCACAATGGCACCATGGCACCATGGCACAAAGGCACCATCGCACCATGGCACCAAGGCACAATGCACCATGGCAAAATCAAAAGAGCGTAAACCTATGTTCGATCATCCTAATATTTTCCTGACGTTCCTCGATCCTCCTCATCATAGGACACTCATTTCTCTACATATCCGCTCTAATTTTGTATTTTAAATGTATGTCAATGCTACCTCAGATGTCATGGCGATTTTCGTAATGTACCGTCGCCTTTTTTCAAATTTTTGTTTAATATCCTTAAATTTAAATATTTTATATCGTTACATCATTCGTATAAATACGCACTCAATTGTTGGTTTAAGGCTACTTATTTCTAATATGCATATTTTGGGGTTGTTACTTATTTTTATATTTTTATAAAATTTTTATTTAATATCCTTAAATTTAAATATTTTATATCGTTACATTATACGTACAAATATGCACTCGATTGTTGGTTTAAGGTTAGTTCATACGCTAAGAATATTTTCCTAATTTTTTCATATTTTTATAAATATTTTTTCTATTTTTGATATATTTTTACATATTTTTTCAATTTTAATAAATGATATTTGTAAAAAAATATTTTCTCAACGAAAATTATCATTTACAAAGTACGCGACCTTTTTTTGAGTGGACAGGCTCTGTCTCACATTAAAACGTGTAGTTCGGGTCTGCATATGCCTGGTATGATTCTCTAGCAAAATAATGTCTACTATTATCACTTGGTTTTTTTTTAAGCATGTATAAGGGGGGTAGAGGTGTTGAAGGCACTTCAAGGCGACTGTCGGTAGTTGGCATAGACGCTCAGTGGCCATGTTGGCGTGCAGCGAGGGCACATGGCATTATACATGTCTAGTCCGTGCGAGCGCCGAGTGCCCGTGTAGCAACGTCGGTGGCGCTTCATTGTACGCTCGTGTTGGTTATCAGTGGCGTCATCCGCGACGGAGCTGCTGGCGCTAGAATTCGGATGAGGCGGTGCTATCGTGCGAGCGGCGAGTCCTTGATGCTGCCCTCGGGGCAAGCTCCAAGCGCTGCACGCATACGGCCGAGCCCAATCCGCTGACGAGAACCGGCGGCCATCGTGGGCGGCGCCCGTGCATGAGCCTTGGCGTGCCTTCATCTCCTCTGCTCTCCCCAGGGGCAGGCTATCGTGTCAAGCGGGACTTGCTTCAGCCTTGCAACGTCCGCATGGGCAGCAGTGCATGGCATCTATTATTCGACGTTGGGGCCGGTGCTGGGCGTGCATCGACGGAGCATTTGGACGCACGACGCATGAGTAGAGGTGTTGAAGGCACTTGAAGGCGACTGTCGGTAGTTGGCATAGGCTCTCAGTGGCCATGTCGGCGTGCAGCGTGGGCGCATGGCAGCATGCATGGCTAGTCCGTGCGAGCGGCGAGTGACCATGTTGCAATATCGGCGGCGCTTCATTGTACGCTCATGTCGGTTATCGGTGGCATCGTCCGCGATGGAGCTTCTGGCGCTTGAATTCGGATGAGGCGGTGCTATCGTGCAAGCGGCGAGTCCTGGATGTTGCCATCGGGGCAAGCTCCAAGCGCTGCACGCATGCGGCAGAGCCCAACCACTGACGAGCGCCGGCGGCCGTCGTGGGCGGTGCCCGTGCATGACCCTCGGCGTGCCTTCATTTCCTCTGCTCCCCCCAAGGATGGGCTATCATGTCAAGCGGGACTTGCTTCAGCCTTGCAACATCCGCATGGTCTACAGTGCACGACATCTATTATTGTGCGTTGGGTCCGGTGCTGGGCGTGCATCGACGGAGCATTTGGATGCACGGCATGTGAGTTCTGTTCGGCACGTGCGGTAGGTTGGATCCCTGCTCGAGCAGCGACGTCCTGACCCACCTGTCATCTCAGTCGGGGGGCAAGAGCAATGTAGGCTTGCTCCATGTCGGTTTCCTGTGCTGCATGCATTAGAAATTTGAATCGATCGCCTTTCACCCATCGTATTTTGTGTGCGGGGCAAATCGGAAGGCCGCCCTTGCATCCCACGCCTACCTCGCTTCGTCGTGCGATGTCATGGTCCATGAGCGGCGGTCGGGGATACTCGGATACGGTAGACGCAGTGGGCATGGGGCCTTCATCGACTCCTATTTGCCAAGTACGACGCTCCTTGCAAACGACGGTCGCGTTCGCCTTCAATCCGTCTGCGCCTTCGCGGGCAGGCCGGGCTCATACGACGCCGACGTAGATGAGGAATTGTACCTGGTTGATCCTAACAGTAGTCATATGCTTGTCTCAAAGATTAAGCCATGCATGTGTAAGTATGAACAAATTCAGACTGTGAAACTGCCAATGGCCTGCCATGGTGGTGTCTTTGTCAAGATGTTGCTTTTAGGACTCCGCCGGCACCTTATGAGAAATCAAATTTATTGGGTTACGGTGGGAGTACGGTCGCAAGGCTGAAACTTAAAGGAATTGACGGAAGGGTACCACCAGGAGTAGAGCCTGTGGCTTAATTTGACTCAACACGGGAAAACTTACCATGTCCAGGCATAGTAAGGATTGACAGACTGAGAACTCTTTCTTGATTCTATGGGCGGTGGTGCATGGCCATTCATAGTTGGTGAAGTGATTTGTCTGGTTAATTTCGTTAATGAACGAGACCTCAGCCTGCTAACTAGCTATGCAGAGGTATCCCTTCGGAGCCAGCTTCTTAAAGGGACTATGGCCTTTTAGGATGCGAAACTTTGAGGCAATAACAGGTCTGTGATACCCTTAGATGTTCTGGGCTGCACGCGCTCTACACTGATGTTTTCCACGAGTTTATAGCCTTGGCCGACAGGCTCGGGTAATCTTTCAAATTTCATCGTGATGGGGATAGATCATTGAAATTGTTGGCCTTCAACGAGGAATTCCTAGTAAGCATGAGTCATCAGCTCGCGTTGATTATGTCCATGCCCTTTGTACGCACCGCCTCTCGCTCCTACCGATTGAATGATCCGGTGAAATGTTCGGATCACGTCGACGAGGGTGGTTCGCTGCCCGTGACATCGCGAGAAGTCCATTGAACCTTATAATTTAGAAGAAGTAGAAGTCGTAACAAGGTTTCCATAGGTGAACCTGCGGAAGGATCATTGTCAAAACCTGCACCGCAGAACGACCCCACAAACATGTTTAACAACTGAGGAGTCCGCGCGGGCGGGGTGCTCCGGTACCTCGCACGAGCACCTCCCCCATCCATGGAGCGCACGCCCAGCGCGCGCGGCGGGCGAACAACGCACCCCGATGTGGAAAGCGCTAAGGAATAGTTGAATCGATAGCCTGCCCTTAGCGCCCCGTCCGCGGCGGGGACCTATGCTTCTTCTGTAAACAAAAAAAACTCTCGACAACAGATATCTCGGCTCTTGCATGGATGAAGAACATAGCGAAATGCGATACTTAGTGTGAATTGCAGTATCCTGTGAACCATCGAGTCTTTGAACACAAGTTGCGCCCGAAGCCATTAGGCCAAGGGCACATCTGCCTGGGCGTCACGCATCCTGTCGTCCACTCGCATCGTGCTTCCATCACGGGGTGAGCTGTCGTCGTGGGGCTGATACTGGCCTCCCGTGCGCCTTGCGCTCGCTGCTGGCCTAAATACGAGTCCACGTTGATGAACGTCGCGGCAAGTGGTGGTTGCAACTCACCTCTCTTTGCCATCGCGGCTACGGCCCGTCGAGCGTCCTGGACTACAGGACCCCTTCGCGCTCAGGCGCTCTAACCGCGACCCCAGGTCAGGCGGGATTACTCGCTGAGTTTAAGCATATAAATAAGTGGAGGAAAAGAAACCTACAAGGATTCCCTTAGTAACGGCGAGCGAACTGAGAACAGCCTAGCCTTAGAATCGGGCGGCTCCATCGTCCGAATTGTAGTCTGCAGAGCCGTCGACAGTGGCGGACCAGGTCCAAGTCACCTGGAAGGGGACATCGGAGAGGGTGAGAGCCCCATTATGCCCGGACCCTGTCGCACCACGAGGTGCAGTCTACGAGTCGGGTTGTTTGGGAATGCAGCCCAAATCGGGCGGTGAATTCCATCCAAGGCTAAATACGGGCGAGAGACCGATAGCGAACAAGTACCGCGAGGGAAAGATGAAAAGGACTTTGAAAAGAGAGTCTAAGAGTGCTTGAAATTGTCGGGAGGGAAGCGGATGGGCGCCGGTAATGCACCCCAAGAAGGATGTAGAACGGCGATGAGTCGGTCTGCCGATCGACTCAGGGCGTGGACCAGCGTCGATTGGGACGCCAGCCAAAGCCCGGGCTCTCGATATGCTCGTAGAACGCCGTCTCCTCGATTGTGGTAGGTAGCGCATGCCTTCGACGTGCTTCGGCATCTGCACGC